>NW_004624932.1:418566-514074 GCF_000247695.1 Heterocephalus glaber | reverse complement strand
TACCTCTGGGCCGGGAACACTGGGACTCAGTACCTTGGTCTGGTGGTCTGGTGTCCTCTGAGCCTTGGTAATGTGGAATCAGGTGGCTGCCTGTCTGCAGTGGGGTGATTCGGTGTCTTCCACATGACTCAGGACCTGGGTAGGGCGTGCACAGACCTGCCTGTCTGCAGCGGGCTGATTCGGCGTCTTCCATGTGACTCTAAAAGTCTTAAGAGTATTTACAAACAAATGACTAAAATATTGAAATATAATTAATTTTGGTTTCAGAGACCTAGGGTCAAAATGAATGGGAATAAGACATCCTCAGTATCGCCCAAAACAAAAATAGGACAAAAATCCCTATAAAGAATCCAAAGCAATCATTATACTTTCACTACTTTAGAACAGAATTGTTAAAAATATTCTGTATTGGGCTGGGAATTTAGCTCAGTGGTTTCACTGCCTGCTGCGCAAGCGCAAGGACCCAAGTTCGATCCCCGGTACCAAAAAAAAAAAAAAAAAAAAAAAAAAATTCTGTGTGAAGGACTTATTATACTTGCTGATTTAGAAATGAAGATGAATTAGACACTTATCCTTGTTTATTTGGTACATATATTCTAGTGAAAGAAATGTCATGAGATAAATTAGCATAAAGTTTGATAGAAAAGGAGACACATGTAATAAATGATAGAAAAAATGTTATTATTACCTAGATAAGAGAGGCATAGAGATGTACAAGGTGATTTAGAAAAGATCTAGAGAAAAATTAATATGGAGTTGCTAATAAAAAGTTAGATATAATTTGATGCTAGATATAATTTGGATATAGTAGCAAAGAGTGAGAAAAGGCCTAGCAAAAAGAGAAAATGACAGATGAATTACAATTGTTGGAAGTAAGAAACAACCAATTGGGAGAGTCAGATATGCAAAGCAGAGAGCGAAGATAATGTTGGAAACTGGTTGGATTTTGTTGTGTAGTTAATAAGGAACATAAAAATGTTAAGCAAAACTAGGAAATCAGGCATGGTGATGTGTGCCTATAATCCCAGTACTTTAGTAGGATGAGTCAGGAGAATCCTGAATTGGAGGCTAGCCTGGTTAACTTAGTGACTTTAAAAGACACTGTCACAAAATAAAAAAGGGCTGGAGATATACCTCAGTAAGAAGGCCCTGCGTTCAATCCCTACTACCTCAGGTTCCCAACAATAAAGATCAGAGAAAAATCCTTTATTGGCTTTAACAGGTAGATAGAGAATGCAATCATGGCTAAACACATCCAGAACATTTTCCCAGAAAAAGACTTGGTCTCCAGAAGAAAGGACTTTGTAAGATCCTCATCCCATAGTTCTGTATCCCACTAATAGCTGCTCTAGCTTTTCAGGCATGTCTGTGGTTGGGTGAAGGGAAGGAAGATAAACCACAGGAGAAACATTTATAACACTCACAGTTCAAGAGACGAGCTCACTAAAAGAGGGATAAATGGACAATAGACCTAAAAGACATTTCTCAAAGATGTACAGAAGGCCAACAGGTATGTGAAAAATGCTCAACATCACTATCAGAGAAATGCAAATCAAAACTATTAGGATGTATCATCTCAACTCAGCAAGAATGGTTATTATTATGGAGACCGAAGGTAACCAGTGCTAGTGATGTTGTGAACATTGGAGCCTTGCACATTGTGGGTAGGAATGTGTATTATTACAGTCATTTGGAAATCAGTATGGTGCTTCCTCAGAATATTAAAATTCAGACTACCAAATGACCAAGAAATCCTTCTCCTCTGTATATATTCAAAGGAAATCAAATCACTATGTCAGAGAGACTTCCATACGTATTACAATTCACAATAACCAAAGAATGGAAACAACTTAGGTATAAACCAGCTGTTGAATGGATAAAGAAAATATGGTACTTTTAAATTATATTGCAATACATAGGAGCAAGAATTACTGGTTTGCTATTGTGGAGCAGGATTACTATGGGTGACCATGATGTAGTATACATTTCACAAAACTAAAGGAAAAGTTTTGAAAGTTTTCCCCATAAGTAAATGATAAATGTTTTTAAAAATAAATAGTTACAGAGGAAAGAGATGATATAAGTTACAAACTCTCAGGAATGATAATGAGAGAAGGCCAAAGTCAAGAAATGAAAGCATAGGTAGTAGAAGAGAGCTATAATCAACAAACCCTGACAGCAGATACATAATGGAATCATATAAAATGCTCAAGTAAAAATTAGAGAAGGTAGAAAAGGAGGGGCTCGAAAAGAATAAATTCAACAAATTAATTTAAGCTCCACCTGTAGGAATTCACTTGTGGTGCTATTTGTCCAACTGATTGGAGAAATTTCATCTGCAAAAAAAAACCAAAAACAACAAAAAACACCACCCTGTCATATAAATATTTTTAGCAACTTTCTTCAAAATTGTCAAAATCTGGATGTAACTAGATATCTGTCAGTAAATGAACATATAAAAAAGGAGGGTACAAATATAAAACTGAATACTCTTCATCAGTAAAAATAAGTGATGAATCCCCCAAAAGGCACAGACGATCATAAGTGCATATTGCTAAGACTCTCTAGGATGTCAGTAATAAGGGAAGCTATGTGCGGAGTGTGTAAGAACAAGCCAGACTGTCTTCACAATTTGTTATAAATCTAAAACTGTTCTAAAATACAATTTTTATTTAAAAAATTTTTGACATCTTAAAGATTATCTCAGTATATTTTAGGATCATGAGTTAGAGCTCATTATAGAAATGCCATGATAAGTTGCACTGTTTCCCTCAAAATTGAAATGTGAAAAGAATGTAAAAAAGTCAGCTATTACTTAGATTGTTGGAATTGTTATGCTATAGAATCTCCATCTTTCCTATCCCCAAACATCTCTGATCAGTAAAATGAGGAAAAGATCAGATGTTGTTTTCAAAATCAAATTTTAAAAAATTCTACCAATTTTATGGTACCACAATAGTTTAGATTTGCAACCAGCAGCCTTAGAAATATAATAACTTAGGAGGGTTTGTGTGTGGGAGGGTATATAAGATTCATAAGAATATCTTGTTTACAAATAAATTAAAGCAATAACTGATACATATATATGCAAATTTTATGTAGGCAATTTAAATATATGACTTTCTTTTGTCATGAAAAATGTGATACTCTAGTAGATGAATAGATTGGTAGATTTTATTACTTTATTTGAGTGACAATCTCCTGGCTCGTATGTCTATAATTATATTTGAAAATAATTGATAACAAAAAATTACTACTATTATCATTTTTATTAAGGCCATAGACCAACTTACTTCAACTTACATATGAATATGATGGATGAATGCATACCATTTGGCTAATATAAATACTAACTTCAAAGTATGATTTATTATGATAAACCTAGGAGTAAAGAGTTGTGCTTTGACGGAAACTGTAATCTCGAATTAGACACTTCCATTTGAGATTATAAACATCAACAGGTCCTTAGTACACCTTCTCATGGCCTTGTTCTTCCTTCCTTCACCACTAACCTAAACTCCTCTAAGATTCTCTCACATACTCCAGGTTAAGTATTCTCTGCTCATCTTAGCTCTTTTATATTTCCTCAGAATTGCTGCATGGATCTGATATGAAGAAATGTGTTTAAAACTTTGAGCAATTTTGTTTTGATCTTCCTTTTAACTTGGGTAACTCAATGTTTGTAGAAATTAAGAAATGACAACTTGAAAGAAAGTCAAATTATCAGCATATCTTAAAAATTTTAGGCAAATCTCTCCATGTCCTGGTCACTATGTTGTTAATTTCCAGTTATTTTCTACATAGTAAAAAAAAAAAACTTGTATCCCCTTTTACTTCATTTCTGTAGACACTGCAGAACATGTTGAAAAGTGGTATAATATCCAATACTGAAGTATAAAAGAGGACACTGTTCATTCAAAGGCTTAATATATAAACTTAACAGCTAATTCCTAAAATTATTACCTTTATAAAGTGAACATTTCTGTGATACAAAAATGTGGTCTATTTTTAACATTACAGTACCCATTAAACCAAGTAAATAATAGTAGAATTTCATGTCTATGGATTCCACATTTTCCTTTCTAAACAGTTTGACATTTTTATAAAATCTTACAAAACAAAATGATAAATTCTAAAGAATTATTGACTATGTAGTAAATTTTCATCGTCATTATATATTTGAATTGTTTACAAATCAAATAATCCAGCTTAATTCATAAGTGTTGGAACTTGGAGATGTTGCTGCTATCATAATGAAATATTACTGTTCTTTGATTTATTGCAGATTTGATAGCAATCACATTAAAATCTTAAATGAAACACTTTTGTTTTTTGTGTTTTGGTGAACTGTCCTAATTAGCACTGTGAAAAAGCAATGGATATTAGTAAGCAATTAAAATAACATATCCCTTATTTATATGTCTGTTTCATTTTATGGTATCCTAAAAGCTATATAAATTAATATATAATATAATTTTAGGTAAGATAAGTGCTATCTGGAAAAGAATATCATTCTAAATGGGTGAAAGAGATGGATTATTTTAGTAAGCATGAGAGAAAAAAGATTTCTGAGGAACACTATTTTAGTGAAGTCTAGTAAAAGAATACTAGGCTCTAAAATAGGAAAATTATGATTCACTCAAGTATAGCAAGACTTTTGTTGCCAGAATGGTTAAATATCGGAGTACAGATGTGCTCAGAAAGCAAGGCAGGGACTAGGATTCTTAGGACCTTGGAAAACATAGATACATAATTCACAGAAACAGTGAGACATTGGAAAGTGGACAAGAATTCTTGAAGTTGGCTCACAGTTTGCACACTGTGACAATGATTGTGCCTTGTGCATAAAAAATATAAATTAAATGTTTAGGATGTACATGAATTATAAAAATAAATAGGGGTGGGTTAATCCTTACAAGCCTTGAGAATCACTTCATGCAAACTGCCATGCTCTCTTTAAAGAAATGAGATTATTAAAGCTCTTGAGGTTAACTTTACTTACTTGGATTTTCCAATTTCAGTGCACTTTCCAATGCACAATAACCAAAGACTTAGTTTAGAAGAGGTAAACTCACACATTCCTACTGTCCAAACAACATCACACAATGCTATAGATAATCAAGTCTTCTAAGAACAGTTTTTTTCACTTACAATGTCTTTCTACTATCCATGCATCCATGACACTGAATTTTAATTGCTCAATTTAAACATATTTTGCAGAGGTTTGAGTAGCCAGAATAGAATGAGTGGTTAGAATAGAATGAATCTTGAATTTTAGATTCCTAGTTGTGCTTTGTGTTTAGAATATACTTACACTTTCGATATGATAGATCTTCCAAGACTTTGTTATAACCTATAACAATGTAGTGTTCTACAGTGTCAACACTTGTGACTAAACATTGAAGTTTTTCTAAACCTGATTCCCTACTGTGTAAGAATATGTGAGTTTTAGTTATCCTTAGACAAATGTGGTCCTCCTTTCAAATTCTCTATCCTTGATTACCCTGTTCCGTTTTTTTTTATGATACTCCTTACAGTCAAATATACCTAATTTAATACTGAAAATGGTCTATTGTACTTTAAAATCTGTTTTTTGCTCAATGTAATACAAGTTCCACTGTGTATTTTTAAATTTTTTACAGATGTACACAAATTGACTAGAAGGGGGCCTGGTAACAAGTAGTTTCTTAGTAGATACCAAGTAATATTTTTAAGTGAACACTCATGTTTAAATGAGCATTCATGAGTTATTGCTTGAATTTCTAAATAACAATGAAAATGCAGAAAAGTCCCTGGAAAGTAATAGGTTGTTGTATTAAAATACCAGTTATACAAAATACATAGATTTGTTAACTGTACTGGAAAATGCTACACCATGAACATACAAATTTTGTGATATTGTGTGATTTTGATATATTGAAATTGTTATTCTTAATATGCTTTTTTTTCTTTTTGGTACTGGGGATCGAACTCAGTTCCTTCCGCTTACGAGGCAGGTGGTGAAACCACTGAGCTAAATCCCCGGCCCTGAAATTGTTATTCTTAAATGGTATAAAGCTTAGTCATTATATCATAAATGGTAATATGGTATGAAATACAATATTTTAAATAAGTAAGGTAATGTGTACATGCTATCAAAATAACCAAAATACCAAAGTAAGCACCCACTAGATTAAGCAATAAAAATCATTAATACTTTTAAAAATATTTTTTCAAATTTACCCCACCTGCCTCAGACAGGCATAATCCCTTTTCTGAAGTTTGTAAATCTCATTCTCTTGCTTACCATCCTATATACTGCTTAACTTTTACTTATATCATTTTCTTTTTCTTTTTATATACATATAATTAAATTATATGCATTGTTCTACACATTCATTACTCAGTACTTGTTATTAATTAATTTATTTTTGTGTATGTCTTTTACGAGTTGGTTCCTTGGTCAGTGAATATTAGTTTTGCAAAACAGTGGGTTTTGATTGGGCACATGCCTACATGCATATAATGTAATTTGATTATTTCCAGTCCCCAGTTATCTCCCAACCTTTTCTTCCCCTATCTCCCTTATTCCTTCCTCTTCTCTTAAATCTCCCTTCTATTTTCAGATCATTGATCTTTCTTGATGTGGAGGCTAAACTCAGAAGTACTGTATTGAACAGAGGTAGTAAGCTGGGACACCCTTGTCTCATTGCTGAATACAGAGAACAGAGAAAATGTTCTCAGATTTTCCCCCATTCAGTTTGATGGTGGCATGGGGATTTTCATAGCCTTTATTATATTGAGTTAAGATGCTCGTATTCCTATTCTCTTCAGGGCTTTTATCATGAAAAATGTTCAGTTTTATCCACGGCCTTTTCTGCATCTATTGGTTTAATCATGTGATTTTTTAATATTGTGTATTATGATTATTGATTTGCATATGTCCAAAGATTCTTGCTTCCCTGAAAAAATCTTAACAGAGATATATAATCTTTTAAATATTGAATTATTTTGCAAGAATTTTATTGAGGATTATTATATCCATGTCCATCAAAGATATTGTTCTATAAATTTATCTCTTGTTGAATATCTGTTTTTAGCGTCAGGGTGATAGTGACTTCATCAAATGAATTTGGAAGTGTTCTTTCTTTTTTTATGTCAAGGGATAGTTTTAAAAATATTCATATTTTATTTCTTCACACTAAATCCATCTAGTCAAAGGCTTTTATTTGTTAGCAGAAACTAACTAGGTTTTTCTTTGTTAACTATGACTGCTTTAATCCAGTTTCTTGTTATTGATCCGTTTAGGCTTATGATGTCATCTTGGTTCAATTTCAGGAGGTCACACATACCTAGAAATTTATCCATTTCTTCTAGTTTTTCCAGTTTGGGGGGATATAATTTTTCAAAATAGTCCAAAATATTCTCTGGATTTTATCATTATTTGTTGTAATATCCTGTTTGTTGTTTCTATTAAGTTATATCTTCTCTTTCCTTCTATTGGATAGTTTGAGAGTTTACAATCTCATTTATCTTTGCAAATAATCAACTCTTTCATTAATCCTGTGTATTGCTTTTTACTATTTAATTAATTTGAGCTTTATTCTTAATTATTTCTTTCCTTATAGTGTATTGGCATTTGTTTGCTTCTTGTTTTTCTAAGACCTTGAGATGCACATTATGTTGTCTATTTGAGATATCACTGATTGTTTAATATGGGAATAGTTTCAGAACTGCCATCCTTGTAACTCACAGATCCTGATGTGCTGTGTTTATATTTTCATTTGCTTATAGGAATTTTTAAATTTTCTTTCTGATTTCTTGAATGACTCCTTGCCGTTACAAAAGAAAGCGCGTTCTTCAATTTCCATGCAATTGTACAGTGTCTGTAGTTTCTCTTGCTGTTGATTTCTAGTTTACCCCACTATAATTTGATTCAATGCACATACTTACTTTACTTCTTTATAAGACTTTACTAAATCATAGTACATTTTGGAGAATGTTCTATGAACTCCTGAAAATAATGTATTCTATAATTATTGAATGTAACATTGTGTAGATGTTTGCTAAGTCCTTGTTACATATGGTGTACTCTAATTCTGATGTTTATTTGATGATATTTTTGTCCGGATGACTTATTTATAAGCAAGACTGGATTACTTAGGTCACCCAGTGTAATTGTATTGGAATCTGTCTATCTATCTATCATCTAACTATCTATCTATCTATCTATCTATCTATCTATCTATCTATCTATCTATATCAATCTTTCTATGCAAGTATTCACAATAAAACTGGTACATGTGCCAGTTCTTCTTAATTTTCAACTTGACTAAATTAATAAACTCCTGGTGAGGTGAATGGATAACAGGGGCACTCATCAGTAAATTGATCCACTAATGTTCACAGCAGGATGTGCTCTTCAGAGGTGGGGCCCAATGTGAGTTCAAAGGCATCACTGCAGCAAGTCCCTTGAAGGTATATCTCTTGCTGGGCTCCTGCCCTGGGCTCTGCTGCCTGGCTACCGTGATGTGAACATGTTTGCCCCACCATGGCCTTCTGCCATGGTATTTTTGTTCTGGAGCTAAATGAGTACAGACTGAAAATTGTGTAACTGCGACCCAAATTAAAGTTCTCTTAAGTTTCAGTTGTTGGTATTTTATCCCAGCAATGGGATAGCTGACTAATATCATACAAAATTATGATTACAAATCATACAAAGTTATATCTTCTTTAAGTTTGTTCCTTTTACCAGTGTGTAATAATCTTCTTTATCTCTTCTGACAAATTGTGACTTGAAGTCTGCTTTGTTGCCTATAAGTATAGCTACTTATGCTTCCTTTCAGATAGCATCACATGGAATATAATTTTCTATACTTTCATTTTCAGTCTGTTTATGTCTTTGCAGCTGAAGTGTGTTTCTTGCAGGTAGTACATAATTGAGTCTTGATTTTTAATCCAGCCTATACATCTTTGTCTTGTAATTAGAGAATTAAGACTATTTATATTCAGGGTTATTATTAAAGGAAATTTAATTGTTATTTTATTGTTTTCTTGGTGTTTAATTCCTTCTTTTCTTAGCTACTCTTCCTTTTCTATAGGTAGTGTTCCATTAAGAATCTTCTATAATGCTGTCTTAGTTGTAACAAGTTACTTTAGTGTCTGCTTATTTCGAAGTTCTTTCTTTCTCCTTTGATTCTAAAGAATAGCCTTGCTAAATATAGTGACCTAGCTTGGCAGTACTTTTTTCTCATCACTTAAAAATCATGATTCCATGCCTTTCTTGCCCTTCATGTTTATACTGAGAAATCTGCTGTCACATGAATTGCTTTGCCTCTATAATTGATTCAGTATTTGTCTCTTGCACACTTCAGTATTCTTTCTTTGTCCTGTCCTTGGGACTTTTTAACTATCATACAATGTGTGTGTTTGTGGGGAGTTCTATTCTGATCATATCATTAGGATACCAAATGCCTCCTGCACCTGGATATCCATATCCTTCTCAATAATAATTCTTCTGCTATTATTTCACTAAAAAGATTTCTATGTCTTTAGTCTATAAATTGGAAAACTCCTCTATTCTAAAAACTTGTAAGTATGGTGTTTCTTTTATGTAACTATTTTGATTTTAATGTAATACAAGTAGTTATTAATAAAGAAAATGTTTAAAAACTTCTTCCTACGTCTCTGAAAAAATAAAAACAAAATTGGCATTTCAGTTTTGTCCCAGAGGCCTTGAGTATTGTGTTCATAATTTCTTTTATTCTTTATTACTATCTGAATATCTTTTATCTATGTTATATTTAAATCCTGAATATCTGTCTTCTGCTTGATCTAGTCTATTGATTAGATTTCTACTGTTTTATTTAACTTATTGTACTTTGAATTTCAAAGATTCCTTTATCTTTTTTCAATATCTCTATCACTTTATTAAATTTTTATTTATATCATGTAGTTTCTCCCTCAATTCATTCATCTGTTTCTCTGTATTTTCTTGGACTTTTAAATTTTTGAATGTATTATCTAACATTTAATACACTGAACTGTCTTTGGAATCAGTTGCTAGCAAATTATAAACTTTCAGAAGAGTCATGTTTTTTTTCATGTTTTAAAAATCCCATGTTTATTTTGTTCATCTTTTGGGTGAGACATCTCTTCTACTTTTCTGTGAGATCCTTTTAAACAAATAACCTTCTCTTGAATATGTGTCCAGAGATATCATATTGTTGAGAAATCTTGAATATATTTCCAAGTGAGTTTCAGAGTATGATTTTCCTGTTAGGTCTTTGGTTCTGATTAGTATAATTTTATATAATGTACACTGTGTCAGAGTCTCAGGTTCTGCATTCTTTGTAGACCTTACCGGATAGGTCCTTTTAATTTCAGGAAATGATGTTGTAGAAAGCATGGTGTGTGGAGTGTGGAGTATACCTCTGTGCTTACTCCTCTAGTCTTGTTAGCTATGCACATTCTGAAAGGTTATGAGACCAACCTTTGCTGAAGCCCCTCATAATGAAGGTATCCATAGCCTTTGTGATTCTTTTTCTACTGTAGGATTTATGTCCATGATCAGGTCTTTAGGCCAAATCCCTCAGGGGAACCTACTTGGGAGTGGTGGTTGAGTAGGGTTTTGTTTTAGTCACCTCCATTCTTTGAGTTTAAATGTGTGTTGCATTTGATGCCAGACTAGGTTGTACATGGAGTAAAGTCCATGACTTCTTATATGCACTAGGATCATCAGTAGTGTGTCTACCCAAAGTACTCAACATACTATGTTCAATCCCAAGCATCATGTAGAAAGATGGTGAGAAACAACAGTAATAAACAAGATTGAATCAAATATAGCAATGGGGTAAAAACAGAGTACCAACTATGATGTCCACAACCCTTACAACAACTAGAGGAATAGTATAGACAGAGATATTATAAGTGAAAACCAAAAAGATTCTAAATATAATTGTGAGAGAAAAAATAGGAGAAAAGAAGCATAAGGAAAGCTGGAATACTCAAAACAGAGAAGTGTAGATAGTGAAGAAAGAAAAATATCAGGTTCAGCAGTGCATGCCTGAAGTCCCTTCCATCCAGGAGGCTGAGGAAGGAGGATTGATCGCTTGTGATCAGCCAGGGTAACCTGGAGACATTCCATCCCAAACCAAGCAAACGAACCCAAAAAGGACCTTGGTTGTGGTTCCATGGCACAGCACTCTTGGATTTGATCTTCAACACCCTACCCCACACACACCTGAGCAAAACTTATAAAATTAAAAAGAAAAAGAAAGAAAATAAAAGAATTTGACAGCTAAAAGAAATTAGCAAAACGGAATAATTAAAAGAAAAAATAGTTTAAAAATGAGAACAAAAATGTATGTATATATACTCATACTATTCAGCAAACACAAAAGAAATTTTAATGAAAAATAAAAGAACTATTTCCATTAAGTTGGCCCCCAAAATAGGCGAGGGTGAACATTTACAACCTATGTCAATTGACACTTTCATTGTCTTCTTGGGAGATGCACCCTGTAAGGAGAGGAAGGTTCAGTATTATTTACTCCCTCATCCTTTAGTGCTGCTTCTCTAGCTTCCAGCTAAGTGGTTTGAGACCACAGCTGATACTAGTGACTGTCAGCTTTCCACTCATCAGGCACAGGGGCTGCATAGACCAGGAAGTTTCCTTCGTGGGAGTCACTACCCCTGCTTCAACAGGCCACCCAAGTCACCAAACTTAGAGGGCTAGTATGATCCACTCCCTTTTGTACTATTAACCAAAACATTACTGCTCACCTTCCTCAATAGGCCTGTTCCAGTGGCATTCTCCTGAGGACCACAGAGGGTTGCAAGGGAGAGGGAAGGTAGAACAGTATAGCAATATTTGCTTGATTTATCCAGAAAGGGAAAAATGCTTTTGTTTCCCAAAGCGGCAACCCTGGGTATGATCTTTATCAGATGGCTCTCTGCCACAGCTCTATGCTTATACACTGAGAAATGCCCAACACCTCTTAGCCACCACCAGCACATTAGGTAGTCCTTGGATCAGCTAAGTTCAGCCTGTTTTTCTTCTGGTCTGTGCCCTCTGTCACCCCTTCTGCTCTGCTGCCCCTATGTGCTGATGTACCCCACTATCCATCTGTTCTGATTATCTGAACTTTGGGGCCTTTCCAAATCTCTATCTGTCCAATATTGAATTTCAGTGCATTCTGTCCTTTACTTACCTCACACTGATTAGCCATTTTTAGTTGTTCCTATTCCAGATCATAGAAAAGGTAGCAAATCCAGCCTGCTTCTACACTGCCATCTGGGCTCCTCTTTTTTTAAATTTTATTTTATTGGTACACTTTTGACATACATAATGACCACATTCATCATAAAGATGTTGTACCTCTACGTAATATATCTTAATTCTTATCTTTTCCCCATTCTCCTCCCTTCCCTTCAATCCTTCTTCCCCTCTCCATTTACAAAACTTTATTTCTATTGTTTTTGTTCCATTCTTTTTGTTTATCCCTATTGCCTTCTTTCCCTTCCTTTATCCTCCATGCTTAGCTCTCTTTCCCATTTAATCATCTTCCTCCTACTTCTCAATTTCCATTTATTCTGGTCCTTATTTACACTTTGGGTTTCTCACACAAGAGAAACAATGCAATATTTAAACATTGTCTCCTCTTACTTTTTTATGGTTGCATTATTCATCATTGATGCATCATGTTTTAGTGGAAGGGATGTAATTTTATATTTTATTGAAGCAATTTCTCTCAGTGACTCTAGTCGCTTTATGAAAATGTTCACATTGAGTATTAATTTCTGTGACCTATCAAAGTTCAAGCACAAAATTGGTGTTCAATGAATATTAATATACTATGATAAGGTATACTTTCAAACAGTAACACTCACTTTTTGTGGAGAATTTTCCTCTTATTTTATTCCTTCTTGCTTTCCTAGCTTTTTTTTTTCTACCGGGGATTGAACTCAGGTCCTTACGCTTGCACAACAGGCAGCCAAACCACTGAGCTAAATCCCCGACCCCTTTCCTAGCTCTTATTATTATTTTATTCTTAATATACATTCTTCCTCTTATTGGCTTGCCTTTCTAATCAGAGGGAAAATATTTTTACTGCAGCACCATTCAGCAAAATAAGCCATATACTGTTCATAGATTTCAAGTTCTTAGAAAATGGTTAGAGAGAAATAGGTATGTGGAATATTTTCACTTTCTTTATTCTTTAGGATTTCATTAGTATTGTTCACAATATTACACATATTTGAATTTTATTATTCTCCATTATTAATGAAAATATGCATTTGTTTTTGATAGAATCACTTTATATATTCCACAAAATCTTGTGTCCACTACTCTGCTAAACAGAATTAATTATTTGAGAGTAATGATCTGCATGTGTTTTAAATAATATATGAATAAATACAGAATTAATATTTACATATAAATATGTGGTCTAGAGAGTTATTTTATAGTTTAAAAAAATTCTTTGTGGAAGACACTATCACCACTTGCAAATGAGGGCATGAAACTCTAAAAGTGAATATAAATAACTTGTTATATAATGGATAATTTTAGTGGCATAATTACATGCCAATCTTCCAAATGTCTAATTCTATAAGTATTTAACATTTGATTTTGAAACAGTAATTTAGTATTTGATTATGCTTTTAATCAGTTTGATGACATACTATTGTTTCATTTTATGTAAGTATTTAAACATCTCAAAGCTTTTAAGTATAATGGAATATTATTTTTTTAAGCGTTATTTTAGCCCACAAGGGTTCATAAAGCTTCTAGGGTCATACTTGAGGGAACAATCTGAAGCAATTAATTGTGAAATGCTTGAAAAAATGTTTTTACTTGACATAGGCAATTATTATATGGCTACATATGAGTTGATCATTTTGCATTTTATGTAATTAGGATTGGCTGGATTTACTTTTTCAAGCCTTACGGACACTGTCTTCTAATTTTTCATATTAAGCTCTAAAACCCTAAGGCAATGAATACAAGTGTAGTCTCTGCTAGCAGCATCAGCATTTTCTTAAAACTTACAAGAAATTCAAACTTTCAGACTTACCCCAAGACTGCCTTAATGTGAACCACTGAGGACTAGGTCCAGAAATTCGTAGAGTAACAGATTTATGTATAACAATTAATCTAGGTAATTCTATTGTAAGCTAAATTTCATGAATGCCTTAAGGCATCTATTTTGAGTTAATTTTTCTTCTTTGAATCTCTTATGGCACTAATTATATGATATCCTAAGGGAAAGTTGAGAAAAGAATAATCTTGCCTTTTGCTTCTAAGATATTCCTACTAGAACCATAAATGACACCTTTTATAAGTTCACTCCTTTCTGCTGCGTTAGTCACGTAAGTTACCAATTTTTGCTCATTGGGCACCAACTCTTCTTGGTTCCATAAGAAACAATAATAAAAAGAAATCTGTTTTCACCTCACTGATTTTATTAAGTGCAGTTGTGATAAGAAAAAGCCAAAGACTAGTCCATTTTAGCTTCCTTATATATGGAATGTAAATGAAGCATGAGAAAATAAAGTATCTTCCATGTCAGTAATGGTGTTTACTTTCTATATGATAACTTGAAATACAGTCAATAACTTGGTATTATTTACTGCAGAAGTAATCTCAAATAGCACACTCTCACCAGTGAGCAGTTATAAGTGCTTCTGAATGATTTCCAACATGTATCTTGTGGTGAAATGTAGTAAGATTTGCTTAAGCACCTAGGCAAAAAAAAAAAAAAAAATGAACAGATGTGTTCTTGGGATAAGATTTATGAGTGAAGTGTGTTGTTGCTTTAGTACAAAAGATATTTATTTTCTATCAGTGGTGTTTATTATAACCTCAATGTTTTTATTATAAATATCAGATGAATTACATTCTCTATTTTAAGACAATAGTGATGGTATATGTTTTAAAACATTATATCACACAAAATAGGAAAGCAGAAACTGATGATCTCTACCTGGGTTCAAACTGTGGCTCTGAAATTTTGGCTCTGTGATCTTGGGTATGTTGTTTATTTAATCTCTCCTTGCAATCTCCTCATTGATAAAAGAAAATATAGTAAACCCTGTACTTCATAGAATTGTTGTGAATATTAAACAAGCTAAGATATTGCTACTTAAACACTGCTTTGAGCAGGATAAACATTGTAAATAATGTATAAATTATGTAAGTAGTTTTCTTTAAAGACATACTTCATGTCTGCATACTTTCTATCCAGATAAATGATCAGTGTAACTTTCTGTATCATCATTGTAATCTAGGTCATCAACCTCAGAAAGTAGTCTTTATTTATTATTAGCCTCCCACAATAGCTACATTTACCTATTTCTGAGGTTAGTGACATAAGTCATACTTGAAAACATTTGTATATTTTATCATTCATAATTCAATGAACAAATATTTTGTCAATTATTTTTTGTGTGACATTTTTCTAGGGAAAATAGAGACTATAAAAAGAATGAGACCTACTTGATTATATTAACAAGCTTTATATTTAGTGTAGTAAGTTCATGCAATATGGTCGTAACTAATACAAAGTGGAAAGTGAGAATTTCCACCTGACACACCATCAATTGTTCTATTATTACAAGCACTTCTTCAAATTCTCATAAAAGACTGTGAAATATACATTATTGTTATTTCCAATGAACAGTTGTAAGCATAACAAATCAGAAATTTATCAGGTGAATTTCTGCAAGTCACAGAGCTTGTCACACTTGGCAGAATCCAGAATTCTGTTTGAGTGATCTGATTTCAAAGCCAGCTTCTATTCTGTCAACTTTGCACTTAAAAGGATGACAGAAATGAAATCAATATGATCCTCCAGTATTGGCATCTTGTCCTTTTATTGTCTGTGATGTTTGATTTATTGATCCTCAGAGATTGGAATGTGTCTAAGTGTCAGTCCATCCACCTATGGTAAAGTACAAGCAGTAGATGTGTATGTGGCTCATGATTCTGTTGTCTTGGAAGTCTAGGGTCCAGTGGCTGCATATGGTGAGAGTGCTCTGGTCGTGTCATATAATGTGGTGGAAGGACAAGGATCACTATGAGGTAGAGAGGGAAGGAGAAAGAGAACACAAAAAAGACAGAGTTCACTTTCATAAGCAAGCCACTCTTATTATGATCAACCTTCTCCCCTCTCCTAGAGTGAATACATCTGTGAAGCTGGAGCTCTTATGATTTAATCACCTCTTAAAGATCTTACATCTTAAAATCATGATGGCAGTTAAATTTCATGGGGGAACATTCAAATCACAGCAGTATGTCTCACTTCAATAAATAAATTTTATTATATGAAATTATGATGTAATTAATAATGTGACTCACTTTGGAATAACAAAGCAAGGGCCAAAATAAATTTCTTCAGATGAAATTTGTAATGGTAAACGATATTATTTTCCATAGATTTTCTGAAAATATTAATATCAATGAACTAAGTGTTGATTTTATTACGTTAATGTAAAATAATTTTATTTTATAACACAAAAATATATCTATAGAAGAATGACTAAAATAAGCTAAAGACAATAATCACCCATCTATATTATTGGAGAAATCCGAAAAGAAAGTTTCCAATGATAATTTCATTCCTTTCATGCAAGCAGGGCAAGTATCCTGCACTTTTACTAAAACCATTGCAATTCCAGAAGTTTGTTTTCATTAACAATGGATGTTTATCACCAAGCATCTATAATATCTAACATGCTATTTTGATATGTAAATTAGTGTCATTAATGAGATTTATTTTGTGTTCTGGGATCAAAATACAAAAATGTATTTGTTCTGTTTGAGCTAGTATGGACATTATACTAACCATTTATATGTTGCCATAAGTTGCCATGTATATGAGACCTTTAAAAAGTGGAATATACCTGCCTACGTAGAAATAATGAGGGAAGGCATCACAGAAATCCAATAGAGCACAGCATGAAAATTCAGTCTATTTCTCTAATACGCAAATAGAGTGAGTCTCTTTTCACTATGACCTATTCTATCATGGTACTAGATTACTCTTCGCACATTCCAACTTCGCCATTACTATTTCTCAGCCATTTAAAGTATTTTTGGATTAAAAAAATAGCATAAATCCCCATTTTCAGCATTCTAATCAAGATAATATGATTATCTCTGAAAGCCTGGAAAAATTCTCGCTCATATTAAATTTCACTTCAGTGCAAATGCTGAGAGCTCTTAACTATGGTACTTCTCTCATCTGGTGATAGCTATATCATCATTGTCATCATCAAGAGCTATTAATTAAATAGTTCTACTCTGTGCCAGGCATTATAATTGAAACTTTACATAAATTATACCATTTAATCTCTACCCTAATCTTCCAGGTTGGCTACTACATTTTTGGCAAATCTTCCAGGTTGGCTACTACATTTTTGGCACATTAATACAAATAGCAATCAAATAGTTGACTTGATTTAAATCACTGTTAATTTGGGACTCTTTTCAGAAATCACCTTATTTGTGATCTCTTGGAAATGTTCAGGGAAAGAACATTAAAACTAAACATAGAGACCCTGGGGTAAATTTAACTTTTGTGTTTTAGCTGCCATATGACCTTTCTGGGTTCTTTTCATTGTCTTGCCCCATTTGATAGGCAATTTAATAAGAAACAGAAATATCTGACGTTCCATCTCTCTCTCTTTCACATTTTTTTCTCTCGACTCACATTCCCATCATCATTCCATACAGGACATTTTTTTTCTAGATTCAACAAGATCAGGGAACAAGACACTTGGGTTATTACTTCCTTTGATCCTGACATTTTCCTCGCTTGCATTAGATGACATTAGAGATTTTATTAAGGTCACTGCTAACCATATCACCTGGTTAGCTCACATAAGCTTAAAGTCAAGTATGCCCATCACCTTGGGTCCCCCTGAGAAAAAAAGCAGGGGTGGGAAAGGGAAGAAAATGGATTTTTTAACTAATAAGTCTTTCACATCCAAAATTTCCAGGGACTATTTGTACCTACAAGATATTTTTTTGGATCATAGGCTCCTATAGATGGATATTCTCATTTTTGGTGTATTTATGCCTCACACTATCACTTAATTTAGTATTTTAAGATGAAAGCTCTAAAAATATAACTTCTTGCTCACTACTTATACTAGAGGAACTATCCGTATTTGCTTTCATTTTGACTCTCACCAAGGACCCAGGATGTAAAGAGTAGTAGGATGGAAGGCACTCCACATGGATAAGCTCCTTTAGTATGCATCGAACTCAGACTCCCTGATTCATACGAAAAGAAATTCAGGGCCATTTTAAGACCAAAAGGCAGTACTAGTTATCACTAGGACATTTTCAGCTACGCATCCAGATATAAGTGAAGGTGGTTGCAGGAGCAGCTGTCAAGATAATCTTTCTGGACTACACAGGTTCTATCCAGATTTCTGTTGACATCATTGTATTAGCCTGAGGGTTGTGCAGTGACATTAAGTACCAATAGTAGGCTTATTCTTAAAGGAAAAAGTAGGAAACAGAACAGTACAAATGAGGAAAATAATGCAGACAAACTGAAATTGAAAACAAGGAAAAGGATGGAGAAAAAACATACAGTAATTGTGTATGGTCGAACCAATACCATATTTTCCCATTTGGAAGCCTGAGATTATAATTTCCAATAGATTCAGTTAATTATAATCTATCTGTTAAACAACTTCTATATGTAAACAAAAATTGAGATACCCAATTCAGTGTTCCTAAGTGTGCTAAAACACATACTTTCATAAGCCATAAAATGTGATAATCTTGTTTCAAATATTGCAAACTAAGGATTTGTTTTCCATACACGAACTGACCTTG
Source organism: Heterocephalus glaber (assembly GCF_000247695.1). Next base: position 495,242 of record NW_004624932.1, on the reverse strand, counting down.
AAAAACAGCTGGCCTTTCTGTACATTTTATATCAGTAAAAACTTCCAGTTAACCTACCCAGGAAATATGTCATTATTTAGTGATGGTAGCTGAAAAATACAACAATTAAAGTTTAAATACTTTGCAGCAAAAAAAAATTAACTTTTAACATCTAAGTGCTATTCAGGAAACATGAACAAAGTAAACTAATAACTTGTGTTAATTTCTGTAGCCTTCTTTTGTTATTGCTATCCAGATGAAATTAATATTAATATAAATTAAGTAATGAATTTCACATTATTCAGGCTGAACTATAAAACTCAGTTAAACTAGAGTATTTCAGCTAGACAGTTTTACTACTAGCAAAAGTCCTAAGCTAAGCCTGCCTTGAATTTAGGTATAAAAGAACCTTAAATGAAGGGCTATGCTTTATTGTCTAACCAGAGGGTTAAAGAGTTCTTTATAAAGTTTAACAATCTGAATACAGAGACCAGGTTGTACACTTGCTATATTATGGATAGAGGGACTAGGAAGTGAAATGACATTGCAGCCACGACTAGGAAGCCTAATACTTGAGCAAATTGGGTTGGTTTTCCATTGTACCCCAAGAAAAGATATGCCATGAGGAACTATGGGATAATTCCCAAAGGGTGATAAAGAGCCTTCCACATGGTTGGGTTTTGGTTGGGTAATTTTAGGGAGGTCTGAGAAAGTGGTGCTTTGCTTTGGGTATGGTGTTTACAAAAATGATGGGGCAGTTCTGTAACTGGATATCTCAAAGATCATCACTGTAGGAGAACAGTCTAGATTTACAACAAAGCTCTGATCAGTAAACAAGTGGAAAACATATGACTTGGCTATAAATCATATTGTGTAAAGTTACATTGAGACCTAGCTGTGGAGGCATGACAGTGTCAGATATCAGGGCAGTCCTTTCATTCATCACTTTTTTTTCTCAGAAGAAAATCTTCTGGCCTAGTACTTTTTTAGGATAGCATTTATTTTTCTTAAGAACTGACTACACACTGGTGGATGCTGTAGGTCCATTTTAGTAAACAAATGAAAATATTTAGGTAGCTTGCTTCTGTCTCCTTCAAAATCCTTGCATTCTCAGTCTTGAGAAAATGACCAGCTATTTGCAGAAGTTCCAACTAGAATGCAATGATGTAAGGCAAGGCTCAGAAAACTTTCTCTAAAGGGTCAGAGAGTAAATATGTCAGGCTTTGTGGGCCATATGGTCTCTGAGGAAACTATGCAACTCTGCTGTTAAACTCCCCAAAGCAGCCACAGATAGTGTGTATACAGATTAGCAGTATTTTAATAAAACTTTCTTTACAAAATAGGCAGTTGGCTGTCAAATACGGTTTTTCAGAACTCTGATGGAAAGTCAAGACCAGCTGATCTTATGATTATTTTATTAGCAAACTTCCACATTCAAAATGGATAACCCAAATACAAACATATCTAACAAGGATTCTAGATTCATGCTCTTTCTATCCAACCATAAGAATACGTACCATGGATTAACATGTTGACTAGTATAGATTCTCATATCAACATCTCTAGTGATTCTGAACCTATTCATAGAATATTGACTACCGTTCAGAGGACTTTTAATAATAGTTACTTGAATATTAACTACATTTAGGGTTTATACGAAAGCTAACTTGCACAAAAGCTGTTCACATTAAAGTATTTAAAGTAAATTACTAATTATATGATATGTGTATTTGACTTTTCTTTCTTAGGATAGAAATTGATTCATGAATCCTATGCCCTAGACATGAAATGTGAGGACAAACATTTGATAAGAGAGGTGCATGAAGAGTGCATGAGAAGAAAGCCTACACTATATTTTGACATTAGGGAGGTTATGATATCCCCCAAATGGGAATTTGGGGCAGGAGCAAACCAGTTCTTCTTTATTTTAGCAAGACTTAATTCTGCTCTGACTTTACTCCCATTGCTTTGTCTATCCAGTATGTATCTTTTCTCCTTTTCAGCTTTATATTAGTCATTGCTTTTGCATATTTACCTCCTTGGGTCTGCCAAAACCTCATTCATTCCCAAGTATTTTTGATGCTGTTACTGTCATATCTTTAGTTTGCTAAGCAGTTCATTTCAAATTCTTCAGAGGAAGAGGAATAGACAGAACTTAATCATGTTGTGAAAGAGCTTTTCTGAATTTGATTTTGTTTTCTTTCTGCTTTTTAACGTTGATTGAGTGTCTAAATTGTTAATTAGTATTGTTTTCTTTTCGTGTTAGGTATACATTAATGTATCAAACTACAGTTACTGGGTAAGTCTAAGAGTGAATGAAAGAATTGAAGCTCTGAAAAAATTTAATATCATTTGGCAGTAAAAAATGCAGAAAAATTATACTTACTGAAAGTTCATTCAGCTTCAGAAGGGTTGCTTACTGTGTTTACAAGTTCCATATGGTAATAACCATGAAGACTTGTAAAAGTGATATTATACATTGTTTCAGTTGACTAGTGCAATGCTGAGGATACATAGTTTTTTTTTTAATGACATTGTAGAACTTTGATCTATGTCTCTATTTTTTCTAAATGTTTAGTTATGCTATACCAACTCAAGAGCCATAATAACAGCACCAACAGGGATTTAAAGGACAGGCTTCAAAGAAGCACTGGCCTAGAATACAAAAGTCGTCACTGCGGCAAAATGAGAAGCTGCCATAGAACACAGTGAACTTTAGGACTTTCTATGATTTCCAGCATGTGTGCTTCTACCCACCCTTCCTGGAGTAAGGAAACCATTGTGGTCTTTGTTTATGGGTCAGAGATGGTTGTTGTGGCTTTACTCCCAAAACCTGAGGGAAAATTACATAGCAGATGATCAATTTTGCCCTTTCAGTTGCTTTTCTAATTTTCACCCTTAACCTATTCCATTCAAGTTGCCATATGGATTTTTAAATACTCCATTTGAACATCACTTTTAGGGCTCTCCTTTGCTAAAATGACCTGTCTTCTTAAGTTATCCTTGGTCCTTTATATTTTCCTTTGGAATGGAGTTGGGAGGGAGACTCGTTCCCATGATTAAAAATCGAGTACTACTCAACAGTACTGTTACTATTTTTTAATAATGACTGACTACAGAATCTCAGGGACATTTGCAATATAAAAAGAATATTGATCCATGAAAATAACAGATTGCTAGGAAAATTGGAAAGTTATATGCTGATGGCATTCCCATTGTCACCTGAATTCTGTAGATATCTCACATTGTCAGTCACTAGTCCAGCCGAATAGTAGTCACAAGATTGGGACAATACTGGTGGAAACTGCACTACCCTGGCATTAGAATATAAAATATCTTAAAAAGCAAGCAGTTGATTATTAAGGACAAATATAATTATTTGGAAGGCTGAAAACCATAAAAAATAGTCGGGTTTAGAAAAATGATAGAAATAGAGAACATCTGTAAAAAGGCAAGGTTGTCATCTAAGCATTTTGCAAAAGTTCTGCTTGGTAAGAGATTGCTAGCTCCTCCCAGATAGCACATATTGCTTGTCTTCTTCATCACAGGCATTTTAGAAACTCTGCTCACCGCTTTTCTATCTAAATCCTTTTATCTTTATGGCACATATGGCCTCCCAACCTGAATCTGGTAAACAAGGTTCAGATGTAATTTAATAACCACATTAGAGTACATTTTAAATATCACTAAGTCCATAAACAACTGTGCTAATATATGAAGTAGCTCAGCACTACTCAAAACACATTGCAGTTGCCAGCACCATAAAATCCTATTTACTTTTGCTTAAAAGTGTTTGATATTGAATTTGCTTTCCACTGGACTGTAATTAACGACATTCTAAACTGCTTACAAGATTCAATTGACTGACAATATTAATCACACATTCACAAAGAAATTGGCTATTACATTTGATTTTTTTCTTTCTTATGTGTTCTTGGCACCTAATCACTGTTTAAAACTAAGGAAATGGCCCTTTTCCACCATGCTCCATGGACATTTATTTTCTTAGTGCATTTGGTCTATAAAGATTTTTGCTATTTCTATTGGATCGTGACTGTAAATGTCTATAGGCATGGAATAAAACCAACAAATAGTATTTCTTGTCAAGAGGAACAGTTTATTCCAGATAATTAAACTCAGGAATGTTCAAAGAAAACACAGCGAGAAGCATAAATTAGGTTCTATCAAGGGATATAGGTTGTTCCTCATGAATGGATACTGACAAAACAATTTTGTGAGCATCTTTGAAAAGTCTTTAATAGTTTTGAAAGTTTTGAAAACTGGCGTATTTTGTAGAGGAAAACAGGAGGCTTGGATTTATGTTTTAAAATGTACTTCAGACATTCTCAGATGTAGTATTTTTATATTTGACAGTATCTTTGAGCCTCCATGTAAGAATTATGCACATAAATTCTTATGAATGCTAGGAGAGTTTTAGTTTTTATTTTCTCTTGTTGCATTTTCCCAAATGCCATTTGGAGAAGCAAAGAGCAAAATGTAAATATCAAAATAGAATACATTTAGGAAACAAAAGAGATCTTCCTCATGATTGTAGAATTTTTCCATTATTCATAAACATTATATAGAACTACATTGTGTATAGCCCTAGAGGGCGATACCAAGCTCCAGAAAGCTAGAAATACATTCTATTGTATCCTATGTATTGATGTTTTTTTTCTTAGAATGGCAACATAATAGCTAATACATATGTGTTAACAGGGTCAATTAGCAATATTAATTTACTTCAGAATCCTAAATTGTTGTGCATAGCTTATTGCTACTTATATTTGAAAGTTAATAAAATTGAAAATTGAACAATAAAGTGATTCAGAGAATAAATTCAATAAGCAGGTTATTTGGGTTTGAGTCTAGGCTGTAATAGTCCCTGGATATGAGACCAGGTCACTTCTTTTCTCGTCTATAAATTGAGATTTAAGGATGTTGCCTACCTAGATCACATGATAATTACAGAAAAAAGAGTTCCTGGAATATAATAAGCACTATATTACAACTTATGATTATTATTTTTCCTGATACTTTAATGCCTAGGCTCTGGGCCTAGGTATTAAGGACTCATGCAAACATCCTGATATGTTGATTTTTCTAGAAAGCATAAAACAACCTTAAAACAGTCTTTTTCTGACTCAAGAAATACAAGAAAAATGACTCTTACAGAAGCAAATTTAATTATAACTTTGCCTATCTCTACCTAGCCTCCTTTGCTGTCATTATAACATTCTTACATCTACATTTTTTTTTGCTGTTCTACACACACACACACACACACACACACACACACACACACACACACGCACACGATTTGTGATCAAGTGGTAATGACAAAAATAGGTACACATGATGTTATGATATGGTAACACTGAGTTGTTTTATAGTTGCTGTCTTCTCTGTATTTTCTGGAGTCTCTATTCTTTTTACTTGCTGGTGTCTTTGCATGAAACATCTCAGCTTGACATTTTCAAGTCACAGTTCTTACCACACACACTGTGACCCTGATAATACCAAGTTAAGGCAGAGTTAATAATTTATATGTAGCTACATTGTGTTGCCATTGTGCCTATATCTTTACAGACTTTAAATTATATGACAATGACTATACTATGTGTTTTTCCATCTGCCAGTGGCCAGATGCATTCATGATGTCTAGAGCATAATGTATTTCATGAATATTTGTTAAAGACCATTCTTCCTTGCCTCTCCTTAACTTTATTTTTTCCTTCCTTCCTTCCTTCACTCCCTTCTTCCTTCCCTCCCTTCTTCCTTCCCTCCTTCCTTCCATAACTTTTTTCTCTGTCATCTTTCTCCAAATGGGTTCATCTTCAGTGACTAATTGCATTAAATAATAAAACAGTAATTAGAAATAGTTATGAATGTTAATCTTTTCTTAATAGTAGAAATAGTAAATAATAGTAAAAAAGTTACTGAGCTCAAGGCCTTATGAAAATACTAATGAGATGAGGAGCACATACCACCAATGAAACTAGACTGTGAGTTAAAAGTCATCATTGGGCCATATTGGACTGTTTTATTTTCTTTTCCTTTTATTTATTTAGGAGAAAGAAAAACAAAACAGAATTGCAAATTCTCTAAGTCAGAATGTGACACTACTGGTTTTTAAACCTCTGTAGTATACATGTTCTCTTTTTGTGCATGAGATTATTATAAAGAGATTTATCCTCTTAAATATATTCTGATAATTTGAGCTAAACGATGCAATTAGATAAGAACATATTGTACATTTTTATATGGGTTTCATTTCTCCACTCTCTATTCAGATTATAGCTATTGTTTTAGTCTCTCTTCTTTTTTAACTGAAGAGATGACCATAAGGCAAGGAAGTAGGCAATGCACGGGCATTTGCCTTGAATCAATTGAAAGGTGTGTGTGTGTGTGTGTGTGTGGTTGTAGAATGATTGTAGTTTTAAAAAGGATTTTTGTCCTAACATATATAGAATGATTACCATGTCAAAACTTATATTTTCTAAACATTATTAAATATTAGAGGAGTATAATTATTTAAAATGCATATGTGATTTAGTATCTAATTAATGTAAGATAAAATTAAAGTGTTTTGGTGAATTTCACCAGTATAAGTTCTTGTTTTTTATTTTGATCTCAACTGATAGAGTCTAATGCAGTTTTCAAAAGTAATTTTGTGCAGTGTTTCATGCAAGTGTTTCAGATTGTTATATTTCCCTTTCTTTATATTTTTTGTAGCTTTAACACAAATATATGTTCATCCTTAATGTTAATGGTATGTTTCTAAAAGTATGTAAAAATAGAAAGTTCAGTTAATAAAAGGAATGTATAAAAATGCAAACACTTCTAATTTTTAGATACTGCTCTTAAGTAATACCTTTATAACTCCCTAATTATATTGGGCAATGCAAAACATATACAGTGAAACTTATAACTAAATAATTCATATAAACCTGTGAAAATAAACTATTTTAAAGCTTTTTTATTCTTTAGAGTTTTTATTTTAGCAGGAATACAAGATACAATTTTATATTGGTTTCTATTATGTGTAATTTTAAGTGTCATTTAAATTTTTCTATTCTATGTGACATAATTAAAGCTATAAAATATGGAACACCATGTATTTTCTGCTGTAATACAATTTCACTGTAATTTATTTTAAATATTTAAGTAGACTTTGTTTTATAGGGTAGTTTAAAATAAACAGCATTATGAAGCAGAAGATAATCAGAGATTTCTCACATATTCCCTCTTCCACCCATGTCTGGTCTTCCCAATTATTAACATCCCCTGCCAGAATGGCAACATTTGTTACAATTGATGAACCTATACTGACATTTCTTTATCATCTAAAGTACATAGTTCACATTAAGGTTCACTCTTGATATTATATATTATATGGGTTTGGACAAAGATCTGATGACAAGAATCTGCCATTATATCTTCTTCATTTTCCCTGTTCATCCTTGCCACCCTCCTAATCTCCTGGATACCTCTGATATTTTTACAGTTTCAGTAGTTCAGTCTTTTCCAGAATGGCATGTAGCTGAAATCAGTGTGCAGCCTGTTGGACTGTCTACTTTTATTTAATAATATGCATTAAAGTTTCTTCTACCTCTTTTCTCTGCTTAGTAATTCACTTCTTTTTAGTTCTGTTTTTACATTAATGTAAGTTTTAAATTACAAAAACCTTTATCTTCCTTGACTACAGTTATTGTGGCTGATTGATGATTGTAGACAAAAGGAAGAAAGAATACACAGATACAAGTTCTAAGTCACACACAAATTAGAAAAAATACATTGTTATTGATTTTTTTCTTCTTTATGTAAGCAGAAAATTTAGTGTAATTTTCTAATTATCAAATTAACTAAAATATTCTCAGTCTCTTGAAATTCTAAAATTCTGTTATTGCTTGACTTTCATCAGGTCTGCAAACTTATGGTATGCATAAAATTTGAGGGCCAGGCATGCACTTATATTTATCTATATCAGAAAGAGCAGTATTGTTCAAAGAACTGTCCACTGATTGGTGAACTTTAGAGACCTTTATGAATTGGTCACAGAAATTGAAAGTTCTCATTAAAAAAAATTCATAGGTATTTGACAGAAAAATGTTATGTTGATTCTTTTTTTTTTTCAACCGGCGATCAAACTCCGGTCCTTGAGTTTACGCAGCAGGAGGCGAAACCACTGAACTAAATCCCTGGCCCTATGTCGATTAATTCTAATGGCAATTAAATTGGATTTGAATGTCATATATCTTTGGTTTTGTTCATTTCTTTTAATGATATTTTATTGCATTTTACAAAAAGATTGTTCTGCAGTTGATTACAAAAGAAAACCGATTCCTCACAACAAATAGCTTTTGGAACATTTATGATTTAAAAATGAAGAAATCTCGCTGTGTCAAGTGAGGAAAAGAATTTCCCACATAATCTCTGTGGTGGCAAATCTCTAAAATGGCCTCTATTAATCCTCCAGTGCTATTATTCATAATTTTGTTTTCAAATGTTGCCTGAATTATGTAGCTCTTCTCTAACAAAACATGCTGTAGTGATGCCCTGCCATTCAGTAATAGTTTTAGAAAGGCTGGATTTTGTATTATCCATCCTCTTTCCTCATTTGATGTTCCTACACTGAAGCAAACTCTAATCTGAGTTTCCTTGGGAAGAGGTCTTCTTGAGTGTAGTATTATGTCACCACTTCATAGGAGAATTCATGGCAAAGATGTTAATTGAAATAATAAAGTGTTCTATATAGTTGACAACAGTATAGCTAAATATACTTATTTATTTTCTTTCTCCTTGAGATTGTTTTCTAGGTTTTATATTCATATATAAAGTAGTTATGGAAATCTCTAAAGAAATACTGCCAACCTTTTACTACATGGATTTTTGTTGGCAAAGCTGTCATTTATTAAAATATATCTCTCAGGCTGAGGATATAGCTCAGTGTTGCTGCGCCTTCCTGGCAAGCACAAGGTCCTAAGTTCTATCGCAGGTTCCGCGGAAAAAAAAATCAAACCAAAACAATTTGGGTTTGTGAGATGTGTCATATGATCCTCCAAATTGTATTAAATCTTTGTAATTGACTTATAAATTTAAATATATACTTATATATGGATAATTATATTTATACATTTTATATATATATATGAAAATATAAACACCCTCACACTAGAAAATTCTATGCTCCTTTTAGAACTGCATTATTATATTTGCTTAGGATATGAGCATGCTGTATCAAAAAATAGTTACTATTGATAACTATTAATTTGACTCTTATTTTCACATTGTGCTTCTGAAAGCATTACCATCTATATTTTATCTTATGATTGTGGAATATGCTTTTATAACTTACAAATATTTTATAGCAGTTTTTAAATATAAACTACAAGTTGATTATAGGGTGATAGGACAAAATTGTGTCCATAGACTTCAACAGTGTGTCTGTTTACATTATTTGAATGGGTAATGTTTTCTGAGTAATTTTTTATCAAATATTTACGTCAGTAATATTTTGTTGCCCGCACAGCTCTTAGTAACCATAGGAACAGCTTGAACGGCTGAATAATGCCTGATGTGATACCTGAGTATTACCTTTGTGTGCTCAACTCTGAGACTTTATGGGCATCAAGAGTCTTCCAGCCCCAATTGATCATGTAAAATCTAGGAGGATGTTTAAGCCATCCGGTTCTAGTTTCATGCTACAGATTTTCATCAGAGAGTAAGAGAATTTATTAGTGTAGATGTAGTAGTTGGAAAGAAAATACTGAACACTGAGTTTTGGATATAATCTTCTTTTGAACCATTTCATTTGGAACAAAACTGGTTGCAACCAATTACTGTAATAGGAAATTATTTCCTTTACCATAAATATAGTGTTTCTTCCCTTTAGTTTCTTTCTTAAATTCAAACTTTATATTAATAAAAAAGAAATTCATACATTTATTTATTGTTTTTATTAGAGCAAAATATTATAAAGAGTATGAGAGTACAAACATATGGGGCAAAAAATAAATCATGGCAAATCTATAACAAATCACATATGTATCTATTAAATATTTTGAGAAAATACTTGGACAGTTGTAAAATACACTTAATAAATTATTACCTGAAAAACCTACATATAAAATTGAATATATAATGACCTCTTAATATTATAAAACATTTGAGAAGAAACTCTGTTGCTGGTAGAATTTTTCTGTTGTAGGGTGTTTTGATTCATTTTTCTTTTTGTATTTTCCAATAACTCTACATCAGTGGTCCTCAAATGGGTGATATTTCCTCCTGTGGACATTTGACACTCTGGGAACACATCGGGTGAGAATGTGTACTAGTATCCACAGTAGTAGCACCCCACGATGATGCCAAACAGCTCTCAGTGCACATGACAGGTCCCCTTACCTTCAATGCATCAAATGTTTATCTGGCCTGAATATCAATAATACCACAGTTGGAGATGTTGTACTCTGTACTACGTATGTATTTCATTTGAAACTTGAAGAAAAGGGATAGCATTAAAAAACACTAGAAAAAGATGCTTTCAATAATGTAATACACATATCAGATTTTTTTTTGCCAGCTATTTTGTGGGAAACTAACAATTGTGAATTCTTTAAGTGTAAGAAATTGGCCAAAGTGTAATAGCAAGCATATTAAATTCTTATTGTTTCTTTCATTCACTAGTATGGGATTTCGAACCTGAGCAACAAAAATCCAACTCTGCCTGCTGAATAGCTAAGGTTCTGCCTATAGTTAGTTATTTAAACCTAAATTTCTCCATGTGGAGCCATTTCTTGCAGTTGTTTTCTAAAGCCCTGGCTGGCTTATTTTGGATCTAAATTGAAGCATAAAGCTTTTTGTACCAATATTCGCATAAAGCTTTTTGAAACAAAAGAAATTGTGCCTGAATGAACTCTCATGCAAAAATACTTTTATTTTTTATCCTGGCAAAATTCCTAAGATTTAATGAAGTGAAACCATTAAAAAAAAAAAAAAGTCCAGTGTTGTGAGAACACAAAGACTATGTCTAAAAATAGCCCAGAAAGCTAACTACTTTGCTTTTCCATACAATAGCCAGACTTGAATGTTGCCCTTGCCTTGAACAAAAGAATCAGCCTCCTGCTTTCCACTGTGATTATAGATTTTTATAGCTATGGTCCCAAACTAACCAAATTTAATGGTGTTATTCTGAAGAAAGTTAATTTACTGCAATGAGGTTAGATTTTTGCCATCATAATTTTTTTAAAATATACTTTCACCATGGAGGAGTCCATGGCTGTTTTCAAGAAATGTAAATAACTAAAGGATATTGTCAGCAGTAATGAGTGTTGTCCAATGGTGCTGTCCTAAGTCACTAGCAAGGTGACCCTTGATCTTCTGAATAGCTATTAAGTGCTAGCACTACCTCTATGCCAGATATTGTGCTGGTATTTTGTATATTTTATGACTAATTTCCTTAGCACCCCTCTCAATAAGTGTTATTTTTCCAGCTTTAGTTACAAGGGTCTGAGTTCTAGGTCGTCACTCTTCTAAAGGAATGCTACTGAAAAGCCAGATTTAGAATTCATGATTGCCTGACTTCGAATCCATTATTCATGCCCTCATGTTCAGGTTCTGTTAGGCTTCAGGGGAGATTTAAAAAAATAGCTGTCCACATCCTCACCATGCTTGGAATAAAATCGAACCATCCCTAAGCAGCAAGACATAACTTAAAAAATAAAAGCTATCAAATGAGTATATTATAATCTTCAGCTCAAGTTTTGAGATTCTTGGTGGACTGATTTAATTTGGAAGCTTAATTTTCCAAGATTTTTATCACAATGAAATTATTTTTAAAAAGAGATTAAACCATCAATGTTTATTTAATTACCCAGTGACATTATCCTCCCTTGATCTAATCCTAGATAATTTAATGCAGAACCTATGTGCATCAGTTGTCATCACTTCCTTTTCTAGGACTCTGTCTGCACATACAGTTATGTTACAAGGCTGATAAAGATGTCTTCTTTATAGATTTTTTTCTTTGTAAATTTTTTTATTCTCTTTCTTTCTTATTTCTTTTTCATTCATTTGAAGTTGATCAGTGAGAGTACATAAGGTGGTGGTGGTGAATAGTCACAATCAATGAAATGTTTGAAAAAATAATCTAAACTTTTTTCATTAATAAGCAGTTGTGTTTATTTTAATAATTGAAATGTGTGTTAGATTTTCCTGTTTATTAGTTAAGTACATTAGCAAATGCATACTGTACAAAGAATCTCTGCTTTGCTTTCTGGATTTTCCAAGTTCCGTATCCTTAACACCAAATGGCTTGAATGAATACAAGTAAAGAACAAGGAATTGTTTTCAGTCCACCATGGTGTGCTCAGTGAAACAGAATGCTAATATGAACTATGAAGTCCTGTTTTGCTAAGGATAAAATACTTTTTCAAGGCTTTTGGAGTCGTAAAAGCAGTAAATAAAATAGATTTAGTTCATTTGGCTTTGCTTTTTAAATTTTTCTCATATACATTGCCCCAGTTGTATGTTTTACAATTGTATTTACTAAATATATTATAAATATATTGCATTTTTTTTTCACATTAAAGATTTCAAAATTAGCCAGGATTTAATTAGGTGTGCATTTTTTTCAGGCTCCCAGTTGCATTTTGATGAATTCTTTAGATATTCAATTAACATGTGAATGATTTGCATAAAGTGTGTTTATTCTCTATGGGCTATTGCAGAATCACTTGATAATTTCTTTGCTGTATTAATGGTTCAATTTACTACTTTACTAGTGGGAAATGAAACTGTGTAATTGGAAAGTGGTAAGATACTTTATAGCATATTAGTTTAGGATAATTATCAGCATGTTATATTATGCATTGAATTGCAATTGAGAGTAGAATGTTATAGTATTTAGGAGAAGTAACAACCAAAAATAGTTAAATTGTTATGGTAACTATTGACTTGCAATGAAAATGAGCATAATCATTGAAAGACATTTTTGTATTTTATAAACAGTGTGTTCCTTTTGATAACTATCCTTTTTCTTGTTTCTTTTTTATTTTTCATTTATTTTCTATTTTTTTATAATTTGCTGCTTGCCATTGAAGGAAGTAGAGGTTCGTATACAACTTCAGTGTTTCATATATTATTTTATATTTTATATAAATCCCTACATTGAAATTACTCATATATACTCAATTCACATTATTTTCCCCCTTAGGATGATTATTTCCGCACGTGGAGTCCAGGAAAACCCTTCGATCAGGGTAAGAATTTAATTATTTTAAAATAAAAATCTTTAAGTGGATAATTACTGTATTTTAAAAATTATACTTAACTGTTGGATTAGACTTTCAAAGGAGAATTTATATGAATGGAAACATGAAGTACTTATGTTTATTTCAGCAAAATATAGAAATGACCTAATTATCACTATTATGTAAGGGTATCTTTTATTTTTAGATACATGATTTATATTATTTATTTAGGCTTTTAAATGCTACCATAACCATTTTGTTACTTGATATAAATAACTTCGTCCAGTTTTCAAGTGCATTTCTTGAAAAATAGATTTATTGGTGCAAAATCTCAAAACAAACAGCTTTGCAGTCTCCTTTTCAGTTCATAAAAGGTTTCATTGAAAGTAGAGCATACTGGTAATTAGACTCAACTAAAGTCTTAACAAGAACCAAAAGAAAAAACTTTATACTAAAATTGGGACTCTCTCATCTCTGTACATACAGCTTTCAATTTTGGTTATTTCATCCTCAGAAGGATAAGCAGGGCTTATGGGTGAGAATGGAAATACTCCTACATGTAGAATGAAAATGGGAACATCAAACAATGCAATATACATAATACACAATATTCATAATTACATGAGTAAAGAAATTTGTATACTACATTCCATGATATTAGAGCTTGTGAATCTTCCTTTTAAGGTTTGAAACAAAAGAAAACTCTGGTTTACATAGGCTAAATAATATCCTTGCAAAGACAATACTCAATGAATCAGTACAAATTATGTATGTCAGTTTTCTGGTACTATAATAAAATACCTGAAATAAACAAGTTATAAGGGAAAAAGATTAATTTTGGCTTATGGTTCTGGATATTTCTGCCCAGGTTTGGTGACTCCTTTGCTTTAGTCATCTGCAAAAGTAATTATAACATGATGGGAGCACATGGAAGAGCAAACTACTTGCACTGTGATCCAGGAAGCAAATTAGAAGAAGGAGAGAGACTAGAATCCCAGTTACTTTAGGGAGCATGCGCACCATGTGTAAGGACCTCTGAAAAGGCCTGGCCTGTTTCCATAACCTCCGAATAGCACCCTGCCCTGTGGGAACTAAGCTTTAAACATATGGATCTTTGGGGGATATTCAACATCCGATTGTATCATTTTACAAACAGAAATCTTTTAAAAAATATTTAAGGAAATGATTGAATGGTAGAGTTATACTATATAACTCTGAAAGGAGCTTAGAATTATTGCTATTTCTACACATTTTTTGCTTAATATTTGGCAAAGATGTCACAAAAGCAAAACTGTATGAGCGAGAACCTAATTGCATAGACCTATACATGGACTGTCTTCAATGTCCATATTAGTCTGGAATCAGAAACAGTCATTCAAATCCAATCATCCTTTTAAAATTAGGTTCTTTCTTATATACTTCATGTTATTACAATATTATTGTATATTTTTATTTGTGAATACATAAAGTTGAATTCTAAAAGATCAGTCTTGACTTGTGTTACAAATAAGACATGCCAATACACTAAAAGACAGAGAATAGGAAAAAATAATGACATACAAACTGAGTTGTATTTATGCACTTTCTTGGGAAATACATTTTTATAATGAATCACGAACCTTGAAAACAAAAGTTATCTGTAAAATGGATGTTAACATTTAAATTTTCCCTACTCAGTCCATCCAGTTATGATAAAGATGCTTTGATTTTTACTTTCTCTGTTTGTGACAGTGTGTTGAATTCAACTCATCTCTCCTTTATTAAAGAAAAAAAAAGATTGCTGTAGGGGAGTGTCTTAATCACTTTCTTGTGGCTGGGACACAATACCAGATATCAACAAATTAAAGTAGCAAAATGGTATTTTGGCTCACAGTTTCCAGAAGTTCCAGACATAGTCAGATAGCTCCAAGGAAGGGTGGCGTGGCAGAAATACATGGTGGAGGAGAGCTGCTTTTGGCAAGGCAGAAAAGAAGTGGAGAGTCAAGGGAGGAGGCAAGAAGAGAGATATAACCCTGCAGGCCATTCCCCCAGTGACCTACCTCTTCCACTCACACCTCACCTACACAGAGCAAGTTGGCTGTAATCCTGGTCATACGATAATATTCCAAGACCCCCACCTGTGACCAAATGTGAAAAAATAATTTTGACTTGAATTACCAATCAGCCATGCCAATAGACTAAAACACAGGAAATGAAAATAAAATGACACAAAGACTATTATCAGTTTATGAACTTTATTGGGGAATGAATTTTTATGATGGAATCATAAACCTTAAGAACTAAGTTATTTGTGAAATGGATGTTAACATTTAAATTTATAATAATTGGTGCATGCAGTTATAATAAAGATGCTTTGATTTCTACTTTCTGTTTGTGACATTGTGTTGAATTGTAACTCATGTGTAATTTAAAAAACAAAAAGACAAGATTTCTATAAAGCAGCATACCATATCCAAATATACTATAAGACACATTTCCTTGAATTTTCAAAGATTTATAAGCTGCAAATTTGATAAGTACATCATATTTATTAGACAAAGAGAAGCTTAGGATACAATGACAACTAATATTCATGAAGAATTATAATATTGAGTCTATTTTATTCCATCTATCTATCTATCTAGACATATGTTTATTTAATCTTGACGGTAGTCCTACAAGGTAGATGATGAAATTGAGGTATCGAGAAGGTTGTTTTTGCCCGGGTGATACACCTACCAAATGACAGTCAAGATATGAGTTTATAAAATCTGAAAACTGAAGCCCACCTCCTAATACTACAATACTACTAACACTCATATGATAGAACTAAAAAATTGCCTTATCTTATAATATATATATGTTTAATATATTAAATTTAAATATATTAAAAAATATATTTAGTAAGGCATTCATATATACATAAATATATAAATATGATATATATCACATATTAATCATTTAAGTTATCTTTCTTACTGGGATCTGTGTGACATTTTCATACATACATTTTCATACTTGCATAATCTCACAAAGATTATCCTTTAAAATGAAATAAATATTTTTTGAACAAACAATAGAGATGGAGCTATTAGCTTTATTTCTGTGTGTTAAAATAGTATTTTGTAGCCAATCAGACCTTGGATTTTGATTTTATATGTATGCCTCATAAAGATAGGAGAAAATGTTATATAAAAATAGAAAAAAATAAATCAAGACTTTTCTACTGGATTTTGGATTTGAATTAACCAACCTATGTATATATAGATAGCATTAAGAAATCAGCAAAAAATTTTTGTTATCATAAATCTCTCAATGACTGTAGTGTTAATTTTAATATGTTTCTTGTACTTTCAGATGATAGAATCTTCCTTTAAGTATCTGCAAACTTTGTTTTGGTAAAATCAATTAATTGTCCCTATGTACCTTATTTCATTTCCAGTATAGCTGTAACAAATTTAATCTGATTTAAGCTTCTATTCATCAATCATGTCACATCCAGTTTGAATATTTGGAGGGTTAACTGAAATCATAAACATTGGAAAACTATGATGATTTCAAGCATTTAAGTTAGACCATTTTGGTTATTGAAATTCTGCTGCAAAATAAAAGAAGGTACATTGATGCCAAAAATAAATTGCTTTGAATTTCTCCAAATTGAATTGTCTCTGCTGTTATTTCTCTTCATTACCATGGTTAATCATGAGTTGACAAACAGAAACCAACTAAAAAATGGTTTTAATGAGGACATGCATCTCCTTGAATAAGGCACAAACATTATATGTTTTATATGACAAATAAATTAAAGGATAAAATTCATAAATGAACCCAAAGTGGTATATGATACAGATTTTGATTTAATAAATCCTTGGGTAAATATGCTGTACTTTTTAGAGAGAAATATTCACTTCTTTTTTTTTTTCCCTCTTCACTGTTAACCTTGCTTTACTTCAGGGTACAGATTAATTAGGATGAGTAACAGAAAGGTCATTACAATTTGATCACCGACTCTTAAGGATTATGTAGAGAATCTGTTTAGAATAAATACTATATCCGCCAGTAAAACTTTTTATTCAGAAGTTAATTTTTCCCAGCATATGACAGCTATCTAGATGTGGTGAGATGAGCTAGATGGAAGGAAACAAAATACATTTTCATCATATCCCTTGTTTCACTATCCAAACAAGCTTGGGGTTGCTCCACATGATAGCTATCTGATAATGAATAATAATTAATAGATTAATAATTAAAAACTGGATTTTAAAAGGTCTAGGTATTTTAGATAAAAGCAGTTTCATGTTATTGGTGTGTTTTCCTTGTTCTTGCCAATTTATGAGGATATGGAATTAGGGATAAGAAATGTAGCTGTGACTTAGAAGAGCAACCTTTGGTCTCTTTGCGGTACTTTCATCATGTCCTGTCTTCCTAAATCAGTTCCTCTCTGAAATGGCAAACTGACTACTACTGATCCATTAGATTGCACTTAATTCAACAAAAGTTCATGAAGAGGAGGTAGGTGAGGAAATCATTCTTCAACTCAAGTTGTGAAAATCCAGCCAGAAAGACACCTGTGAACAATTAACCTTGTATCTAAATGAGCCATTCCTTCAGGGATTGAGAGGAGTGGATATGAAAAAAGAGTCCTTGATGAAAAGACTGATATATGCTTATCCATATACTTTTTCATTGTTTTTTGTCTCTTCAAGATAAATTCTTAATCTGATTCCCATTTTTTTCCATCTATTTGCAGAATGTCTTAGATATAACAGTCGCAGCCTGGCGTGTCCCTTTGAAACTAACCTCTGTTACAAAGCAAAAGTAGTTGAGATTTGATCTGAAGCTTTTGTTCCCTTCAGTGAATAAAGCTGCTCAGTGCATTGTAATATAGTGTTTGAGGACATGTACCCAGAATTTGTCTTCTCCTTCTTAAATCATAGTTTCATACTAAGGTATAAGTGCCACATTAAGGCACATTCTGTAGATTAGTCAAAGTAGGAATTGCTTCTCTCTCAGATACTTTTTTAAAAAATTTAATTAGTGTGATGTTTTTCATGTTCTTAGTTGGCATTTATGGATGGTACTCTGGAACAAAAGATATGCCTTATTCATGATTCACAATAGAGGCATGGTTGTATAGTAATACTGCTTTGTTTAAGAGGTTGGCAACTTTTGACATCTTTGTAATGGAAAAATTAATGTCCTTGGGATTGAAGTTCAGTGAGAAAAATATGTAAAGATGATTACATTGATAAAGTATTTCCTAAAAGTACTTTAATACCTTTAAAATGTATTATCTGAATTGTTTTATATCTGTACATAGGTTTGTAAGAAAGAAAATTATAATTATTTCTTTTTTAATTGTGAATCAAATTTATAGATAAGGGATTGGTACTTTGAACATTTTCATTGATTTAAGAAACTACAATTTATGTCAAACCTTGTTAATCAAGCATAGTCAGTAATAAGTATTATAAAGATTGAAAAATCCACACATATAAAGTCATATTCTTATGGGATTCTTCCACTGGTTAAGGAAGAGATTCCCATTCTTGCTGTACCTGAGAATTATTGCACTCATTTAAAAAGCACACTTATTTAAATTTTATCCTTGAGTATTTTAATTTCATTTACCTGAGGCAGAGTTTGGGCATTCAGTCTGTGTTTATAGTTGTGCTTGTTTTTGGTTTGCTTCCATTTTTTATTCTTTAAGGAACTGCTTTAGAATATATAAAACAAAATTTCTATCATTTTGACCATCTTCAAATGTACACTTGAGTGGCATTTAGTACATTCTCATTGTTATGTAATAATTAACTATTCATCTCCAGAACTCCTTCCATCTTCCCAGTAATGAATATTTTTATTTTACAAATATGAAAATTAACCTGGTTCATCAATTTGATTGGCTTGAGAGATGGCTAATGAAGCATACTTTTGGGTAGGAGTGGGTGGGTCATGGAGGCATGGCCTTGGCTGTCATATCTGATCCCTGGTCCTTTGCTCTTGGGTTCTGTTATCTTGGTTGGTTTCTGGCCATGATTAGGTGAGCAACATTCTTTACCCAAGATTTTTAGCATGTATCTGCTTTGGAGTAAGTAGAACGTTGACTGACTGGACTGTCTAAAAAATAAACCGCATGTCCTTTATTGCATGAGTGTCAGGCAGGTTGTTCCAGTGATAGGGGAGCTGCCTAATATGGAGAACTGGCATCAGTAGGTGCAGTCATTAGTATGAGTATATCTGACCATGTTGTTGAGAAGCCATTGTAACTGGTTTGAGATGAAGTTTGGAAAAGTTTGAAAGTGCTGTCCAGAGAACCCCTAGATTATTATAAGAAGAGGTTGATGGGCAATTCTGGTCACAGGTCAAAATATCAGAATGCTGATAGGAATGAGGACAGTAAAAGGCATTCTCACACTCATTTTAATAGGGAACAAGGGACTCTATTGGTAATTGGACTAGACTTCATGGCAGTTAAACTCTGGAAAACCATTTGTTCGTATTTTGTACATGCCCTGAGACTTAGTGGGTTAAGGTTTATAGAATAATTTATCTGGCATAGGAGATTTCTACGTCATCCAACATTTAGTCTGTAGCATGAGTACTGATGGTTGCTTTTGGTCAGATATATGATAAAAATTGTGAGCAAAAAGCAGATCATAAGTATTTTTAGAGCATATATTTTGGTCCCGAACTATCTATGTGTAATGTTGGGCCCAAAAGGAGTGTGGTTACAAAAGAGAATAGCACCATTAAAATGATATCAAGTACTTTGAACAAGGGCAAGAGGAAAAATACCTTGAGGTCATCTCAAGAATAAGCAAGTTTTCACCCATTGCAGGCTCAAGGTTAGACAAGTGTAAATCCTTCATTTGAGAAGAAAACATATGGAACAGTGGCTTGAGAAGGGCCTCCTAGACTATTTTTTCCCCAGGATTTATTTCACCATGCTCATTCATCCATACCCTCAGAGATATCAATAGCCATGGTCTAAAAGACTACTGTAACTAAAAGACTACTGGAACTGATGGCTGATTCTGGCACTGTCCATGTGATGCTGGCTTTGCTGGTATGCAGGTTGTAAGAGTTGTGTAGTCTTGGAGCCTTACACCCAAAGGCCAGGAAATATGGCCCTGTGAGAGGGAGGGTGAAGCTGTGGAAATTAAGTTGAAGAAGCAAGGGAGATACCAGGAAGTTGGAAGTGCTAGAAAAGGGAAATGTCTGCTGAGGAAAGCCTCAAGGAGTGAGCAGAACCAACCCAATAAAGAGGCCATGTGGGGTACAAACAGTAAAGCCACAGGGATGGGTTCAAATCTTCTGTGAACTCACATCCAACATCTGTGTCCCAGATGCTAGACACAGAGCTACATGAGTTAATGTTTGCCCTGCTTGGTTTTGGTCTTGTTTTAGTCCTACTCTTTTTTAAAACACGGTATATCCACCTCTGTATATCCCTAATATGTAAATTGCTTTCTGAAATTTTGGATGTTTACGTTCTCCTTGAATCTCAGAGGAAACTGTAGACTTGGACATTTGAGAAATCCTAGAACTACTGAAACTTTGGGAAGAGAATTAGTGCATTTTTGGTTGTATTCAGGAGAATTTTGTCATGTTAGCCAGAAATATGACCATGTGAAAGAGATGTGTTTGTGTGTCAAGTAGACAACAATGTGGAATGTGACAGGCTAGATAGTCAAATTGATTGGCTTGAGAGATTCTAAGAGATTCATAAAGTGCAATTCTGACTGTGTCTTTGTGAGTCATAGAGGAATGACTTTGGCTACAATATCTGGTCCTTGGCCCCTTCCTCTGTGTGTTGTTTCCCTGCTCTGGCAGGAAATAACCAATAAGTAGCCACCAGTAAGTGAGAAGCGTTCCTGCATTAGTTCCTTCTGCCATGAAAATTCTGCTTTGGAGCTTGTTAACCATGATCTGAATCCTCCGAAGATATCAGCCAAATAAATGTCTCCTTTAAATTGTAGGCGTCAGGTAGTTTGCCCAAGTGACCAACATGCTGACTAATACAGTGCATATAGAATTTCAGTCTGTAAATATTCTCTTTTCCACCTTCTTTTAAAAAACTTTGACAACCACCATTCTGCTTCTTGTTTCATGAATTTGACTTTGCTATATATTTTATAAGTGAAATTATACAATATTTGTCTTTTGGTGACTGGCTTATTTTACCTAACATTATGTCCTCAAGGGTCATTGACATTGTGCGAATCAGAATTTCTTTCCTTTGTAAGGCTAGATAACATTTTTTGTATTTATCTATTCATCCATCAATGCTTGAGTTGCTGCCACCTTTTCACTATTTTAAACATGAGTATATCAATATATTTAATAGCTTCTTTCACTTGATTTGGGCAGATATACACAGAGTGGAAATGCTGGATCTGGTAAATCTGTTTATTTGAGGAACTTCCATATTACTCTCCATAGCAGCTATACTGTGTTACAGTTGTGGACATCGATGTAAGGAAATATTCCAATTTTTCTACCTACCCACCAAAGAATGTGGTTTATTAGCTGATTTTAAATAAATTCATTCTAACAGGTATGAATATTTTTGCATTTTACACTACAGCTTAGAATCATAGGATGTTGCCACAAATTATTGAAATCTTGCTTTTTGGTCATTCTGTTTTATAGTAGAGAGTTTTGTATCAAAAGAATTGTACTTTTTTTCAGGAATTTTTAAGTAACTTTCATTTTTTCCACATCTGGTACCAGAAGCAAGTATCAAAAGGCACTGAGAATGGTGGTAAGAGGCAAGAAATAGCCTAAAGTTAAAATTATTCCTTCCATTGTATCAAGACTTCCTATACACCTGTTGTTTTATAGGAGTAATTTTACTAACCTTAAAAAGTAGATACATTCTTTTTTGTACAGATGATACTTAACTTGATAGTGATTAAGATAACAAAGCTAATTAGTGGTGCAAGTGGTGCTTCGGATCAGTGAATTTGAATTTCATTTACACTTTTATTATGAAATATTGCAAAAGTTTAGTCATATTTTCAACTAAATCATTTTTAATGAAAGGGGCATAAATTTGAAGAGATGAACACAATTAGCTAAAGGGTCAATCATCTGATGTACATTTCAACATATTTAGAATTTTTCTCCTGTAGAGGAAATGAAGTATTTGTAACTTGTATTTTACATTTTGGAATATGTTTTGTATAATTATTTTCTTAAGCATATGAATAGGTGGAGTGGGGTATATTTACATTTTTGGGGAATAATTTACACTACACATATAAAGCAAAAAATGTTTTCAGGATTTATGAAAACTCCCTGCATAATACATCCTCAGAAGTTACTTCTCATTGAAGTATTCTGATCCACAGTTCTAACCCCATTTCCTCATATGTGACATAGAAAAGAAGAACATATGCTCTTAAAATAGAAAATACTGGTATTGAATCTTAGAAGTGCCTGTATCCCATCCATGATAGGAGAAACGCTTGCCTCTATATTCTGATTTTTAAAAATGATTTCTGGATAAGTTGAAGTCATGTGATAATGCTCTACTTAAAATTAAGATTTTGGATTAACTTTTGCTGCAAGTGAATATTTTATACCAAGTTTTATTTTAAAAATACCCACTTCAAAATACATCCAGTTCAAACTATTTTCATTTACACTCCTGCTCCAATCAAATTTTGTCTACATATGAGATAAATTATATACTCTGGATTTGAATTCTGAAATCCTCATTGATTTCTTTCTGTTATTTTATGTATCACTTACTAAATAAAAGGTGTTTGTGCTTTGATGTAAATTCTCTAAAATTTGCAGATTTTATGAAATAGTGTTTCAACATTTAGATATTACACTTTTTGGGGGAGAAGATACTCTTCTCCAGAATTTGGAATTTATATCTATTGCACCTATTTTATTTATAAATAGCTTCTAATTCAGTTTTGAGTCTTCTGACAGTCAAATATCAAATATATAGATCTTTGAAAATTTAACCTTTTGAGCAATGTGTTAGATATGTTTTGCTTCTATCCTTTGATAATTTCTATTAATTTATAACTTAAATCTCCATATTACTAAACGTTTTAAGATGTTTTCATGTGAAAACAGTGAAGAAAATGGTAAATTATACTTTTATGTTTAAACTACCAGTAATTCCTTTAATCTATAAAAATTACTTTTAGATGTTTTTCAGTATGTAAATCATTATTTACCAATGATGTTTACTGTAATACTACTCAGCAAACTTCCAAAAATAACTGAAAATGAATATATCCAATGACTGCTTAATTTTTCAACTCTAGTTGTAATACAGATTTTTTAGATTGTATTTGACTAGACTACCACTTCAAGTAATATGAAATTATTGTCATGAAAGGACATAGAAAAATCTTAAATGTGTATAACTAAGTAAAAGAAGGCAATCTGAAAAAGCCCTTACATAATTTATCATATCAACTCTATGATTTTCTTGAGGAGATAACAGGGTGGGTGGACAGAAAACAAATAGGCAGAGCACAAAAGATTTTTAGGGGAGTAAAACTACCACTGTATCGGTAGCTATGTGTCATTACACCTTTGTCAGACATCCCTATTCTGTACCAAAGAAATGAAGCATAACATAAAATACGTATTTTGATTATTAATGATGTCATACAGGTTCTTCTGTTGTAACACATGTGTCTCTGGTGAAGCTATTGATTAAGGAGTAGGTTTTACATGTGTGAGGCCAGAAGGTGTCTGGGAATTCTCTATAATTTCCACCCACTTTTACAGTGAATGCAAAACTTCTCTTTCAAATATACTCTATAAATACATAATATGTGATAAATTTATTTAAAAAATTACAGAGCAGAAAGATCTTATGAGTTCACTTGAAAAGAAATGTGTTAATTTTTACTTGATATCCTCTCATGTAAATTGTTGTATGTTTCATGTTATATTTATGTAATTAAGTGAATCACTGACTGCCTTGAAGGCTAGAACATAACATCTAGTTCATCATTGTATTGTTACTAGGTGACATATCTCAATGTGGATGTGTAAAGTATTTTTATATTTAATGTAACTGTAGTGGTGTGTAGGCTGAATATAACTTGAAAATCTTTTTTTTTTTTTTTTGGCCAGGAGAATGTTTTTAAAAATTTTGATTGAATGTTTAAAATTGAGGCTATTTTATATAATAATTAAATTATAATGGTTAAGATGTTTTTGCCTGTGAGTAGAGTAAGAAATAGTTTATTTTATCACGTAACCGCATTTGGGGACTTGATATGTGTCTTACTGATATTCTCAGGGATGCAAGGTCCTTTCCTCCTTCCTCCATCTTTCCACCTTTCACAGCAAATTGCTGTGTCTCTTGATCTTAGGTTGCCTGAGGATACAATGCTAAGCTGAGAGATGACAGGGCCTGGAGGTCTTACCAGAAATTTCTTATTAGGAAAGAATATCTTTTTTTTCCCCCAGTGTGCCAACGCTGGCTTATGCTCATATCTCATTTGTTCATAATTTTTCTCATGCTCACCACTCCCTTTCAAACCAATTTCAACTAGAGGCTTTGAGATTATCAACGTTAATGTAGGACAAGCATAATTTATCTCTTTAGGTAAGTTAGAGCCCATTTCTCTAAAACCATTACTCAAGAGACAGAATTGGAGCTATTTCACCATAGAAATTTTACTGCAGAGTGGTGGAATTGCTACTGAACAGAGAAATGATGATATTGTCCTCACCAGTGGTCCAGCATCACTTGAAAAATAGGATAAACTGCCACCACCAAGTAAATATCACTGTGTAGCAATGTCAGGAGACCTAAATAAGTGACTCCCACACCACTTAATTCCATCACTTTCTTGCCCTGTAGTCGTGCCAGCCTGTCTCTTAATGAAGCATCTGAAATAAACTCAATTATTCCATTATACATGGAAATTCTATGTACATATTTAGCAGTACTGTACATTTTTATGCTTTGATAATGAGTCTTTTTAGATTTAAGACAAATTTATTATTTCTTTTGTGGAGGGTATAATAGTGTCTTAAATATGGATTAGTCGTCAGGTTTCCCTTTCTTTTGCCCATGCTGGTTTTAGATGCATTTGGTAAGTCAGAAATTTTCCAATCACACTACACATCAAATTCACCTGAGGATTTTATATACAATATATAAGCTTCAAGTCCTACTGACTGAATCATTGGCCTAATGTCTGGATACCTTAACCTGTTTTTCACAAACTCCACAACATATGCATGTGACCTGATTTGGGGTTAAGAACATTTGTTACACATCTCTTTATCCTCTGTGTTGTTTCTGTTCTTTTAATGCAATGTATTATGAGCAGCACAGTGCATTATTTCTTATTCTATGATGTGTATTGCTGAACTTGACATATGTGATTACAGGGTTAAATAAAAAACTAACAGGTATGAGAGTGGATTGGGAGGGGTTTTTTTGTCTGGTTCAAATACTAGCAGATGAATTTATTTAATATACCTTGCTTATAATTGAGGAAGTTAAGTTCAACTATATTTTACTTATAATTTGCATTTATCCATTTCTATATTGACAACATTTTTGCTTCTTTCAGAATACTTTCTTATTTTACATACATTATTTTGTTTAACCCTTTACCAAAAAATTATTTAAAGTTTGTAGGGAAGTTAAGGTTGTCACTAATTTGAACAGAAGAAGAGATTGGGAATCATTTAGGTTTTGATGTATGCAGATTATATAAATATTTTAAAATGCATTTGAGATTGTATTTCAAGTGCTCTTCTACATACTAGTGTTTTGGTTTTCCAACATATTGTACAGCCTTTGTTAATTTATTTTTAATAATAATGTATATTTTGTCAGAATATTTTGAGTGTCCAGAAATTAATAATAATCACTTTCATTTTTGAATACCTACTACATACTTTCAGCATTTATCTATTTTCTTGTTGAATATTATGTTTTATTGCTTTTATTTCAATATATTTTTACTTTTTATTTTTTCCCTTACATGATGAGGGACGCTGATATCCAATGAGGTAAAATAATTTTCCCATGATCATGCAGCTATTCAAAGCAAGAATCAGAATACATATATATTTCAAGGCATTACAAATTCTAAGGCTTCTTCTGTCACACACAGTACCTCTGAATCAGGACCAGGTTGGCATTCACTACCTGGTCAGCACACATGCCCTGACCAGTTTTGCATGACCAGTTTTGCAACATCAAGTTGGATGCTGTTATCATAGAAAGGGCTGAATTGTGTTACACAGTGTAACTGAGTCATGTGCTCATCACACGGGTTCTAATTTCTAGTCTCTAAACTGAGGAGATTGAAGGGAATGATTTCCAAGATAATTTCTAGGACCTAAGTTTTCTTTCAAGTGTTGTACAAGTCCTTTGAGTGGTATGTTAATAATTGCATCTTTGAATATAGATGTTCACATATTATAATGCATAATTCTGCCCATAGTTTTATCTTATATTTTTTTAAAGAGCAATGATTTCATTTTTAGGGGAATAAATTTAGTTTTCTAGATAAAATTACACCAGTCATATTTTAGAATAATAGGCAGGAAAAATCTTTCTTAGCAACATATGTACTTTATTAAGTGTACTATGGAACACATTTGCATTATATATCAAGTCAGCTAATTATCAGTTATAAAGTATTATGCCTATAATATTTTGCTGTTTCCCATAATTTTAGTTGGAAGATCACAATGTGTTTATAAAATTGGAAGAATGAGTCTTTCTCTCCCTGACTTTAACATCATTTAGAAAGATAATGGACTTGTGCAGTTATATTAAATCACTGTAATGATAACCATTAATATTAAGTGATAAATATTGGCCCAGAACTCAAGTCATTTATCACTAAGCCCTGAGCCTCTTCATCATATGATACTGCCAAATTTTTCACCATTATAGTAAAGATGAGCTAATTATTGCCTTACTACAGTGTAATTAGTTATATATCCACTTAAGGCCAGAACATGTAGAACTTACAATAAATTTTAAGGTAATATAGGTGACTGCTTGCTCAAAATTTCATATTTACTTTTAATGTGGGATTGGGGCCAGCATATTTTAGGAAAAATATTTTAGGACAGCATATTCTAGAGTCACATAGTACTTGATTTGAATCTGGGCTCTACTACTGTTAATTCTGCAGAACAGAAAAAATCTTTTTACAAAATCCAAATGTTACATATTCAGATTCAAGTGTATGTTATAAATGAACTTTTTATGGTCCTGGAGGCCATGGAGTGGAATTCCAAGGTGCCAGCTCCTGGCAGGGCCTTCTTGCCATCTTACCCTGTAGAAGAGGTGAAAGGTCAAGAGAGAGAGAACAAGATGTTTCATTAAATTTTAAAATGAGTTGAGAGGGCTCAGACATTAAAACCATCAGATATACGAATCACACATTAGATCCCTGATTTTTCTCTTTGACTCTCTATACCATGTAACTCTTGAGCATTGCTGTTTAGTAAATGGAAGTAGGAGCTTACCCATACATGTCTATCTTCTCATTTTACATTGAAAATATTAAGAACAAAATGGAAATTAACTCTGTATAATGGGAGGTAAATATGACATATATGGAGTGTGCTACACTAGAAGTAAAGTTTTCGTGTTAATTGGACTCTAATTATTAGATTTTATGTACTATTCTCCCTTGTAATGTAAAGGTCATACTACAGAGGCAAATGAGTCCCATAGAAATTATATTGGATTTATTTTTCCCACTCTCTAACCTAGTACTTCTGAATGTGACCTTAATTGAAAATAAAGTCATTGTACATGTAATCAAGTTAAGATAGACCATTAGGAGGACCCTGATCCAGTATGACTGATATTTTTGAAAGAGAGAAAAGACATCGATAAGACACACGAGATATGATGAAGGAGAAAGAGATGGAAATGATGTTGACACAACCAAGGAGCACAAGAGATGGCTGACATCCTCAGGAAACTGGGAGAGAAGCACAATATCCCTGTAGCCCGCATGAAGGAGGCAGCATGGCTCATGCCTTGATTTCTGTTCAAGGAATCTTCTGGTGTCTATAAATGGAAGAGAATTAATTTCTGTTTTTAAGTCACACAGTTTGTAGCATTTTGTTACAGAAGCCCTAAGAAACTGATGTAGTCAGTGTAAATGATTCCTATAATTACTTATCATGTTCTATCACAAAAACACAAAAGCAGATGTAAAAACAAACACAGATTGATGCATACATTTTATGTAAATATTTAAAGTAGTTTATATTAATTTTAATTTGTAATACACAAGTGTTTAATTCTTTGACATTTTATATAAAGAATATGTGTGTGTTCAATGAATATTTTTGTTTAAGCAACATCGGTTTTTCTGGCTTATACAAACTGATTTTCTTTAAGAAAAATATAAACAATACAGTCTGACTGTTAGACCACAAGGTCTTCCATAAAAAGTTCATGTCACCCTTTACCCCAGTCTTGTGACCCAGATCTTATCAATCAGTGCCTCCCTGCCTTCTATATTCAAGAAGTGAAAACATGGTCAAAAAAATAGGTCATTTAGATTGTGGGATGTGCAGAGGGAGCTGCAGGAAAGAGAAGCTTTCTTTTTTCAAGTCCAACTAGTCAATATGAGTTTGGAGGTAATCACTGCCACCTTAGCAAGAGCAACAAATGGAAGACAATATTACAAGATGATGCAACTAAGGCTGAATCTTACATTTACTCTATATCCAGCCACACCTGAAATGAGCTATACATTTCCTTTTCTTTCTTTTGCTCAGACATTTTAACTAATTTCTTATGTTCAACTGCAAATGACCTCATTTTGTACAAACTTGCAACTGGGAGTTATAAGAAATCTTAAAATTTTTGTAGCTGTAGTAGGAAGCAGAGGGGATTTTTTTACATGAGAAGTTTGCATTCCATGCTCAATGTAGGAATATAGTAGCTATTCTGTGCCTTGTTGTCTCTGAGGCCCCATGACTCTTGTAGTTGTTCTTTTCCAGGATCTATTAGACAATGGTACTTTATTTTGAAAATTCTATGTGTTAATAACAAATACAATTGCATTTCCCCAAAGCTTTCATACTTTTGTGACTGTTCTCATCATTATTTCAACAGCTTAAAAGTGAAAACAAGCATAAGAAAAATCTTTGACCTTTTTAAAAAAACCAAACTTCATTTTATTTAATTTGGCTTGGAGACAGGTTCAGAAAAATAGTTAATATAACTAAGATCTATCCAACTGAATAGTTGTTATGAACCAGATTTTCTTCATAGTTCAAGGCTCCTTTCTTTGAGTTAGCTGTTTTGGGTGACTTGTTGACCTATACTGACTTTTCTTTCTCTTCTATTTGACCCCAGCAACCAAAGAGAAAGCTAAGTGCACTCTGTTGTCTTATGCTTGAAATGTGCATATATGGAGGCAGAGTTCCAAATGCATTGAGCTGATATTGAAAGAAGCGTTGGAGCTGATTTGAGATATTTTTAAAAATCCTTAATGAAATGCAGTTTATTGTAATAACTTTTACTTGGATACTTCAAATAAACCACATGTAAATATCCTTATTCCATCTCATCTCCTACTTTGAAGATAGCAAAGTTGCCTTGGTGAGCAGAAAGCTAAGCAACTTCAATATCAAACTCTCAGCTCTCTAAACTCTTTTGTAAATAATGTATAATTTATAAACTTGTCTTTAGTTTACATTACTACTTGATAATGTTCAAACTGTATTAAGCTGTAAGAATAAAATGGGGAACTAGGCCCAAAATGTCATGCAGAGAAAAACGAATATTAAATGTGATCACTAAGACTAAAATTAATACAAAATCAAGTGATATGAATCTTTAAAAATTCCTTAGTGATTGGCATAACAAAATAACAGGACATTTATTCATTTAAATTTTAACAAATATGAAACTATGTAAGCTTGGAGAATGGCAGTTATTTTCATTAGAATACAGAGCAATATAAATAGTATTTGATGTTAAAATTTTGCTTAGTCCATAGCTGTGAATTTTCATTGTAACTAGCAGAGAAAGATAATAAAAGAAAATGTGAGTTGATCTTTCTGTATAGTCTAAAGGACATCATATATATTATCAGCTTTCCCACTGTTGAGATACAATGCTCAATACTCACTTCTTAAAAGAGAAAGGTTTAATTTAGCTCAAGGTTTCAGGAGATTTAGAATGTGGTTTGCAGGCTGAGAGGCAGAAACCTCATAGTAGGAAACCCCATGGCGGAGCAAAACTTCTTAGTTCATGGGAGCTGGGAAACAGTGCAGAAAAGAATGAGCAAGGAATAATATATATATATAATACTCAAGATCATGCCTCCATCATCTACCCAGATGTACCTAGGAGCAAGCTCTAATAATCCGCTAGGTGGGTTTTTTTGGGGGGGGTAAATTCTTTTATTGGTACGTTTTAGGTATACAATACATTTACATTTATCATTGGGTGCTTGTACCTGTACATGATGTATCTTGGTTCTTATTTTTTCCCTGTTCCTGGTCCTCCCTTCACCACCTCCACCCTTCCCTATTTACAAAGACTTGGTTTCCATTTTTTCCTTTTCTCATAATTTGTCCTTTCCCTTCTTTCCTTTCCCCTTCCTCTCCAACTTTCCTTACTCCTTTAAGGATTAAAATGATTAAAACGAATAATTGATAATATTAAATAGGAAGAAAAGGTCCAAAGTGCTAGGTGTTTCTTAATGTTAATGAAATGGACATATCAGGATCAAAGTTGACACCGTATTTTGAAAGCATTAACTGCTTTACTACAAAACTTTTATTTGGGAATCCACTACATAACAATCTAAAATAGTCACAAATAACTATATCAGCAGGAATATTTTAAAGTAATTTCTTTGGTTGGTTGGCCGTATTTTGGTTGTTTTTCTTTCTCTCATTTTTCTGCACATATTTTACAGTGGCACTGAAAACTATCTTTGTTTTAAATTGGCTTGGCACAAGACTGCATTGGGGATATAAATTAGTAAGGACTAAAAGGTGTAATAGATGTGAAATAGGAATGTGAAATGTGAAATAGGAAGAAAAGGGGCAAAGGGGAGGAGGAAGTGGAAGGGGTAGGGGAAAGGAAAGAAGGGAATGGAATTAATATGAGAAAATGAAAAAATGGAAACAAAATGTAAATAGGAGGGAAGGAGAGGTTGAAGGGAGGGCAGGGGAAGGGGGAAAATATGAACCAAGAGAGTATGTAAAGGTGCATATCTCCAATGATGAATGTCATTATATTGTACACCTAAAATGTACCAATAAAAGGATATACAAAAAAAAAAAGTCAATGAAGCCAAGCAGTATAAAAAAGAAATTCATCAACTTTTGAAATTTTTCATTTAATTTAGGACAGAGAAGTAAAGCAAATATGAGAAAAAGAAAGAATCTTTTTCTATAAATTTTGGTAGAGAAAGAAAATGGATCTATAATTACAGACTATGTTTCAGGGCAAGAGAGTAGAGGAAAGCTTACCAAAGGAGTTGTATGCAACTCATTCATGGGAGAGTGTGAAATTGGAGTTCTTAAAATTCCTTTTGCCTAAGGAAAGTATTCTTGGCTAGGGACTTCTACTGCACTGGCAACTTTCTATTTTGTAGTCGAAGATACATTTTTCCTTGTCATATTTCATATAATTTCATCTGCTTATCATAATATTTACACCTGCCCCACTTTGAGATATCACCCATTAGTCTAACTATGAGGTAAGACTTAGGTGTTGAAATAGTCATGTAGAAATAATGGAAGGCATAAAGCAAAAAGCTAACAACAGTAACATGAAAAAGCACTATTATGTCTATGGGATACTCACTCTTTAGAAGAAATGTGGTTTGTTGTTGTTGTTTTTTTTACTTTTACTCCCAAGATTTTACCTGTTTATGTTTTCTTCCTAGTTGAAGATGGCCTGAATATTAAAGTTCATGGACTCTGTTCCTAACTACTCATTAGTCTACTTCTTCTTTCTGTGTCTTTTGTAACCTGCAATACAAAGGCTTCTGTGGGATTTTAAACTAATTTATTGAAACACTATATTTTATTAATAAGTAGATGTTAATTCAGGAATTAATACTTTATTCCAAATATACTTAAGTGCAAATGTATTTGTTGAAAAAATATATGTTTAGTCTTTAGAAAGACTTGAGGTTTAAGAATTCTAGATAGAGATAAATTACCTTTTTTTCAAGTACCAAGCTTTTTGTTTCATCCTGCAAGGTAAATTACTATTGATTATATTAAAGTATCTGTCTTTTCAAATACAGTTAGCATTGCTTTATATGTAGATATATTAAATACCAGTTTCTTTTCAGCTAGAACATTGTTAATTTAAACTAAATTGAAACTCTAAAGAGATATAGATCTTGGAGGCCGTATTTTATCTTTATTAAAAAGCTTGCTATTGGCAGTGCACATATAGAGGCCTTAGTTTTCATCTCAGAGCATGACTTAATACACTGGGATGATAAAAACCAAATCATCCCCATTCTTCTAAGTTAATTCCATAATACACCCCTTTTTTTATTAGATGGTTCTGTCCATATCAAACTGTGTTTTCAAACCTTATCTCAAACTTTCCATTAAGTAAAAGGCATTCACTATCTCATACTGAGAAATAGAGGTGACCTTTTATCAGTTATGTGTTTTCCATTCCTAAGATAATTTTCTTCAGTGTTCAGCAGTTTCTCTTTTTTTTTTCTTTTAAATAGAGCTTTGGTATTTGAATTCAAAGTTCATCTTCAATTTCTAAGTTTGTCTTTGTAAAAAATGATTCTCTGCACATTAAAAAATTATTTTACCTCCCATTCTTAGATGGAGTACACTTGGATAGCTTTCTAGAATTCGAAGGAAGTCTTAGAAGTTTGAGAATCTAAAAAATCTTTTAGTTCTGATGTTCAGATTCTTTCTGAAAGTTATCTCTTGTTATAAATCACTTCAGAAGCAAGATAGCGGTTATTTCTATTAATATTTATTTTCTCATAGGTAACGGATATGGAATACAAGGGAATTTTGAAGTCTAGTGGTATATAGTAAATTTAATAATTTTCCATTAAGTAGAACACATTTAATAAGACAAAACAGTAGATAAATTTCACATTACAATTATTAGAAAAAAAAACAAAAAATGTTTAATACTTTTATAGAGGATAATCCTCATCTGGTAAACTCCAATGGAGAATTAGGAAAATTTAACATAACAACAAAATTAAATTTACCTGAAATTTGAATCAGTATTTTGGAAATATTCAGCACCTGGGATAGAGATGAATAAGAAGTATTCCATTGCCACCCTAATTTCTGTGTTTTGGTACCACTGTACTAACATGCTTAGAATTATTCTAAGACTCACTGTGGATGAAGTTGTGACAGCCAATATGTTATGTATTTCCTGATTGAGGAAAGTATTTTCAATTACTAAAACATGTTTCTGCCCACTCAATATAATGTTCATTTTCTTATCTGCACATTAGAAATAATGCCTCCCTTATAGGACTGTTGTGAGGATTAAATAATGTGAATGAAACTTTGAGAACTGTATCTGGCCCATACCTAACACTTAAAATGTGAGTAATACTGATTTCTAATAACATATATTGTTAAACCAATAAACCTGTTTTACTTAGAATTTTAAAGAAAAGTGTGAGTTGTTTCTTGTTTTCCCAGATGTTACCTTGAGTATATATTTGAACATGCAAGCATTTAAAAATGTTCAGTGGTAAATTACTTTAGTAGTAGGTAAGAATTCTTTTTAGTTTTAAAAAGCCATATATGAATGCTTGGCACCCTGATTTTCTAGTCTTAAATTAAGAGTAATGTTTATGAGATGGTGACATCACGATACCACAATATCATGACTAGTGTAACCTTCCAGTGGTTCTGAACTAAATTAAATCACAGTTGGCAAAATGAAGCACCCTGCTGAATACCTCAGCTAAGCATGAACAATTAAGAAATAAAGACATTACTTGCAATTGAAGAATTCATGTTTGTATGTAGTTTTCGCAGAAAACTAAAGATAATGATCCAAATCAAACCAAAATAATAAAATAACCAGTCCTCATTATTTCATTAGGATCATAGGAGATAATGACAATAAAGCTTTTTAGTGTTTCTCATAAAGCTAATTAGAAATTCAAGTTCAATTTTTTAAATTGGATACGAATCAAATATTTATCAAACTTTGATTTGTATTGTATTCTTTCCTTCTAAGCCGTTTTTTATGATAATTAATAAAATTGAAATGACATAGATAAATATATCTGAATAGAGTACCATATATTCTTTCTTGTTTGTTTGTCTATTTTTTGGGGGGTTTTGGTTTTTTTTTTTCGTTCTGGGGATCGAACTCGGGACGTTCCGCTTGCTAGGCAGGCGGCAGAACCACTGATCTAAATCCTCGGCCTCAATATATTCTTTCTTTATAAAGCCTGATATTTTAGCCATCATTATGTATATATGATAAATAGGCAAAATCATAAGCAATTGGTTAGGATGCATTTAGTTAGGAGCATATAGAGTCTACTGTGGGTACTAGGAGACACTTCATCTGATGTTAGGGCTTGCATACACCCATTATATCATTTTACTAATTAATATGGTAGTATTTAGTAGCATAGAACAGGAAGCTGATTAGCTCTGAGGCTCATGTTTCAACTTCCCCAACAGCAGGGCTCCTCCAAGGTTTACTCCTTACTGTCTTGTTGCCTTTTTCTACTGATAGGAAACTGATGTTGTTTCCTATGTACAGTGATATTACTATCTCCATTTTTTTTTTTTTTGCTTTTAGAGCTCTGTTAGCATCACTATATTAACGAACATTAATTAATTAATGGAGCTGCTTCACATTAATGAAATCAAGTGCAAACTTTATAACTTTGTATTTGTATCATATAATGAACCCTCCACCCCCAAAAAATTCTGCTCTAAAATTTTTATTCTAAAATCTACTCTTAAATAACCATTTAATGGTTTTCCTATTCTGATTTCCCAGATTTCTATGTTTGAACAATTTTTCAGCCTCTTGCTCTTCTTCATTCAGATTCTCTATTAATTTGGTGAAATAATTCAGCAGTTTCTGCCTCAAACAGTAAGTTTACACAAACTTTAACTTTTGAACACAAGCAAAACATGTTAGCCCGGCTGGTTTAAGCAGAATGAAAGTGACTGAAGGGACTCCAGATACTCAGTCTAAAGAACCTCCTATACTTATTGAAGCTGAGATTCAACATCCTGAAGAAGTATATCTGATTAGGAAATTTAGGTCATATATTCAATTTGTTACTAAAGTGCTTTTACTTCTATCACTGGAATAGAATCATGCTGACAGGAAGAGGAGCAGATGCCCAAAGGAAAAGAAAGGTACTACAGCAAGGAGAAGGAAAGATCATTGAAAGATAAATTCTATTTCTATTTTTTTTCTTTTCTTGTGTATTCCTATGTAAGAATACTTTATTTCAGGCCCAGTTCTCTTTGCCTTTTTCCCCCTCTCAATTCTATAATCCAATGTAGGTATCCAGGCATCCCCACATTAAACTTCTTTATGAAATAAACACTTCTTACACTTTTCTTTGACTGTCAATTAAGAGCATGAGATTTTTTTCTAGTTATCCGTTCATCACTCTTAATATTAATATTGTAATGTGTCTTTCAATACTTTGATCACAACTGTGATTTTATGACAGTGTATTGTTAGGCAGTATAATATTTTAGTAAAGCAGAGGGATGTTTGTGTTTGGAGAGATAATAATATCAAATTAATTCATTCTTTTCATCTTCAGCCAATTCCGTTAGTAAGATAATACCTACAGTAAAACAATTACTATTATTTACATCACAATACATATACTGTAGTCATTCTATTCAGCCTGTTTTGTCTTATATCTCTGATAATGGCAGTAATTTGACATAGGACTCAGTGAATATTAGACCAGGTTTTTGTTGATTGGTTCTATTTATCCACATAGAAAAAATATAAAAAATATATACTGTAGATGAGAACATATGTCACCTCTATTTTGTGCAAAGTGTATCTGAATGTGTAACTGTGATTTCCATGGACTGAAGAAATAAGCAGTTGGTGGGTAAAGGAAGGCTTGAATTAATCAATATATGCTGTATGCAAGTAGTGAAATGTCACAGTGAACATTAATATGTATAATTAATGCATACTAACCAAGTATAAAATAAATATCAATTATCAAGGAAGGAATTCAAAGCAAAAATGCAAACAAAGTATGCTGATCTAAATTTGATTTTAAAAAAATAAGGGCCAGAGGGCGTAGGGCAGTGGTAGAACAGTTGCTTGTATGTGTGAGTCCTTGGGTCTTTGTCACCGAAATAAAAATAACAATTACTATGATAACGTGCATAAAAAGAACATATTAATAAAAGTCAAATAGAAATTAAATTAAATCAGGTATAAATTAAAAGATTTAATTAGAGAACCTAAAACATCAACTTCTCTGGCTTTTTCTGTGCCTTTCTCTGTTTCTCTCTTTCTAGACAAACGCATGATAAACAGGTAAATATATCTGGAGACAGAATACAGTTATTAAAATAATACTGAAAACACAAAATTGTTAATGATTGAGTGAAATTGAATAAAAAGTGAAAAAATTCGAAGATACTATGTGATATTGGAAAACAGGTATAGAAAGAGTCAGAAATAGACAAAATGGGAGATAAAGTATTAATTTAGAGTTATGGAGAATTAACTCAACATATATCTAACACGAGTTCCAGAAATTGTAATAAAGACGAAGCAGAAAAGAAAATGATAGTATTTCAAAATGTATTTTAATCATTGAGATTTTTCAAATATCAAAAATGGCACGTAAAATATGGTGAAATAATTACCATAGGGGATTTAAATCATTGAAATTTGTACCTTATTGAAGAATATAAGGATAAAGAGATAATGGATGTGTCAGAGGGAACAGGTGCTTGGCTGGAGGGAAAGACAGCTACACTCGCGGCACATCTTGCCACTCGCAGAAACAGGGCAAAACGGAATCATATCTTCAAAATCAAAATGAATTCCATTCCAAAATTCTATACTCAATGAAATTATAATGCAAGCAAGGGAAAATGATGACGATTATAGATGCACAAGAGACTTTTCACCCTCAGGCGCCTCTAAAAGAATTACTGAAGAGTATGTTTCCAAACGAAGATTAAAACAAAAGCAAAGAATAGAGTAAGATGAAAAGATAGTAGGAAATTTGGTCAAAATTTCAAAAATATGTTGTATAATTAATTATGAATTTAAAAATAAAATAGCAGAA
Organism: Heterocephalus glaber; assembly: GCF_000247695.1. The sequence goes on along the minus strand of NW_004624932.1, from coordinate 457,750 downwards.
ACTAATTTTCTCTAATTTTTTCAGCAAGATATGAGAAAACAATGAATTTGATGTGTGTAAAACCTGTTAGGTGATTAGAGATTTCTAATTCCTCCAGTTTGAAAGAAAAGATGGTGAAAATATGAGCTTTCATTAGCATTTACCAGCCTTGTGAAGAGTGAAATGTTACTTCTTTAAAGAACATATCTGACATCTCGGGTTCCACAGCAGGGTCTGACTGAGGTCCTCCCTGGTGTTTTGATCCTTTTATTTTCAGTACTAGAATATCAAATGTTTGCAGGGTGCATGGCTATCCAGGCTAAAGTTTAAAAATTTTAGCCTTCTCATTACCTAAAGATGGCCATATGACTAAGCTTTGGCCACATAGGATGCTCCTAGGGATAACTCAAAAATTATATGTACGTAGAGCAGGCACTCATCATGGATCATGAATAGTAAGACCAGTGCCAAGCATGGCAAAACAAGTAAGAGCCATTGCTTGAGTCAGTGACATCACGTTGTGTCATATTTATCTCACAAAGCTTAAAGTTTTATGTCAAGAAAAACAACTTTGGTTAAGCCTCTTTTATGTTTTGTTTCAGTAATATATATAATACATATTTTGGAACATGTTGTGATCACAATCAATATAATTGTATACAATCCAGTTGTTACATAGAAGAAAGCAAATGCCAAAGTTAGGTAATACATTTTAAAATAAAATAACTAAAACAGCACAATGTTTTTATAATAGAGGGATGAATTTTAAATGACAGTAAAATTTTTTAAAAGGTAGGATAAGGCACCTTGACAAAAGACACTATCCCCCCAATATGTCAAGTATCTTGAAGTTGCATGTGCCAAACAACAATCTGTATTCCAACATTGTAGATATTGAGAGAAAATAATGATGAAAACTGACAATTTGGAATGGAAAATTAACATGTTTCAATCAGCAATATTACAGAACTTGCAGATAAGGTTTCAAGTTTTGGAGAGTGGTATGAAGGAATTTTCAGTGTTATGTGGTTATGTAAGAAGGAAATCAGATCAAATCTGAAGGAGTTGAAGACTTCACTGATGAATGACATTTCAAAAACATGTCAAGAATAATTAAGATTTGATCAGAGTGAGGGGGTGGGCAAATTCTAGCCAGAGAGAACATAGAAAGGTTTAGGGATTTTATGATTCGATTAGAACCTGAAAGAGAAATTTCTATGGCAGGAGGCTACAAAATTCTGCACAGTCATTGTCATACAGGGATTGTCATACAAGAATTGTTCAGAGATGTAATCAAAATGTTTTTGTTTGGCAAAAGAGATCACTCCAACCATCATTTTCTTTGTCTCAGGGAGAATTTCCAGCAAGCAAGCAAATTGCTAATTTTTTCCTCCTTTGTATTGCTACTGTAAGTTTCTTTCATGATTTTTATAATGATGTATAAAACTCTGATATGAAGACTTTCTCTTGGGATACTACTCTGTCATATTTGACAACTGAAAATGTAAGCACTAACTCCATTGCAGTTCACAAACTCATGTGGACAGATGAGGCTGACAGTTCTTTCTTCTCTGGTGCGTGTGGCTGACACAGGTTCCACATGTTTTTGACCTGACCTGGTTGTGTGTGTCTTGGTTTAAATAAGACTAACAAGGAAACTACAGTGGACTCTTGAGTTATGACCAGACTGCCATACAAACAACTTGGTTTATGATGTGAATTTTAGTTTTAACTTATGACCAAAGTCTTGAATTATGTATGACCCGAATTCTGGCCACTTGTGCTTCCAGATGATCTCAGATATACAGACTTAACACTTACAGAGTTCTGGAAGGAACATTACAACAGCCTTTCCTACGTGGGGTTAATAGAGAAATCCTGGGCCAGTGTCGCTCTAAGGACACTGAGATTGGCCTGTGTATGGAGAGAGACTTTGAAGGTTGTGTAGAGGAGCTTGAGCCTTCAATTGACCAACTTGAGTTACAACAAGCCCTCACCAACAAATTGAGTTTGTAAGTCAAGGGTCAACTGTATAATTTTGAAATATATTCCTCTGTGGTTTTCAAAGACATTTGATACACTTTGTTTGCACTGGTTTAGGATAATACACTTGCTCTGAGGTTCTTAGTTTTATCTCTATCACTGAGGATACACTCCTGCCTTCATGGCTCACAGCTTTAATGTCAATAATTTTGTAAATATTGATAATGCATAGTATTTCCAAGTCAAATATGTATTATGATGTCACTATATTAAACTTCAAAGAGGCACTGTCCAGACTTTGTTTCAGTCAAGGCCACAGATACATTTATTTGTATCCTTTTGATTTCTGTAAGACTCTGCTAGTCTCATCCATATGGGCTCACCCTAGCTATTTCTGTAGGTGTAATGTGGGTGCTGAATTATGATTCTAGAATGAAACTTTCTAGAAATAGTCAGGTTTGCCTAAGGGAGGATCATGCAGTGGCAAAAGAATTGTCCCTACCAAAGACTAGGAAGTGACCAGGAAGCACAAGTAAAGAAGATGGCTAATTAATCAGAAGATAAAAGTATCATATCTATTTTCTGTTCACACTATTCATTCCTAAAGAATGATATACATATTTCTCCCCTTGAACTGCTTATCTACAGTCCTCTAATCTTATTCTTTTCCAAATTCCCTAATCAGCCAGAAGAAGAGTTTTTTATGATACATGGCATTTGGTCCAGGAAAGTAATACTTTAAACTCCTGCCGCTGAAGGTTAAACACAGTTCCATAGATGGTCCTTAAAAGTTCATAGGAATTACTGATGTATGTATATCAAACTCAAATTGAGTTGAATCTACTGAGAAAGAACAAATCTTTCATCAAAGTAAGGATGAATGACTTCATTTACTGGACATTGCTTCATAGTAGTCAACATGCAGATATATCAGAAGTACCAAGAGGACCTGGAGCAGACACAGGAAGCCAAATGAAAGTTATATGATAGGTTGTGAATTCTCAGAGGCTGGCCAGTAGATGCAATTGGCTGCCAGGGGGAGTAATGGCCACATTAAGGGAAGTACAACTAGATATACTTTGCAGAAGAATCTCCATAAGCCCTAGTACATCTTGCTCTTAGTGCACAGATACCAGATTACCTGTGTCCTCTTCCAGCATTCTCTCATTATGGGCCAGTGGCGGGGAAAGTCAGAAACAGTGGGTGGTGAAGGATACCGATGGAAGAAGTCAATAACTTTATTTATCTCAGTCTGGAATTCTAAAACTCAATTCTGTAACCCTACCTGGAGAATGATTGGAATATTGAGATGGTCTAGATTGTATATGGGCCAGGTGTGGTGGTGCACACCTCTAATCTCAGGACTTGGGAAGCTGAGGCAGGAGGATCCCCACAAGTTTGAGGACAGCCTTGGCTACATAGTGAGTTCAAGGCCAGCCTGAACTACATAGCAATACCCTGCCTCAAAAAAAATGTTTAATAATTAAACTAAGCTGGACATTTAATTATGTAAAAATGACTAAAATTCTGCTGGCGTTTTTATTTAAAAATGAGAAACATCTGATGCCAAGAGCAAATTTAATGCCAGAAACAATTTGTGAGAATTTGATGAAGTGTCAGGTCACTTCTTATTTGCACTCTGTTAATCAAGATTGTTCAATCAATATATAAGTTACAACTATAGGTCAGCATAAAAATCTGAATTTGAACATGTGAAAATATAATCTCTGCTTAGTCTATATTTTTAATTTCCCAAGACCCTGAAAGAGAAAAGCCCTTTATAATTTAATGACCAAAAAAAAAAAAAAGGCCAATGTACATTGTGGTTGACAATTTACTCTAAAAGAGATAACAAATGAGTAAAATAATTCAGTTTCTGCATCTCTCAGCCACCTTTCAGTCATATTTTCTCTTTACAGGACAGCACCTGTCTGAGCGCAGTGGGAGGGGCAGCCGAAGGATGAGCTTAGCCTTGGGGGCCACTAAATGATAATCATCTATCCCGACCTCTGTCCACCCCTCTGGTCCTACTCTTGGCTTGGTGGCTGGGTCACCCTGCCCATGTCAAGCTCAGAGGGCTCTGATGTGAGTGACCTTGCTGGATCGGAATGGCAGAGGGTGGTTGTAGAAGTCCAAGCATACAGTCACTTCTGACTGAGGAACCATCTTACCCAGTGGCTTAGATGTCTGCAAATGTCACAGGAAAATCTGAGCAGTGCCTTCGGTGTAACTATCCAAACGGCAAGGCAGCAATTGTCAGATCATCCTGTTTTTCCTTCTGTTTTGCAGTCTTCTCTGAGAATTGTCCCAAAGTATTGTCTAAAGTTCAAAGAAAAGTATGGGCTTAGATGCAACTGCTTTGCTACCTCACAGTTTTCCTCCTCCCCATCTCCCTCACGCCCTCTCAGACAGCTGGAAAAACTGGAAAAGCTCTTTCTTTATTCCACTCATTTCATACTTTTGTCTTTTCATGTTATTCTGAAAGATTTATTCCACAGTACAGAATAATCCTATGATATTAGTTTTTCAGCCTTGCTTTTATAGTTTGAGCAGTGATGATAACAGTTTTGTAATTAGAATCTGAAGAATACGCTTTCCAAGCAATATTTTTCAAAATAAAGTGGGAAGTTCAAAAGTGAGAATAATGCCTCTTTTTTTCCATCTCACAGCAACATTGTCCAGTTTCTTCATGGCAGACATGGATACTACAGAGTGAAGGTTTTATAAACTTAACAGCCATTGTCTTAGTTACTTTTCTCTTGTTGCTGAGACAGAACACCTGACACCAAACTTAAAGGGGAAAGGGTTTATTTACCTCACAGTTCATAGAGGTTTCAGTCCATAACTGGCTGGTCCCAAGGCAGGGATGGCAAACAGGCTTTGCAGAGGAGAAACAAGATGGTGTGCACAAAGTAGGAAAAGCAACAAGGGAGGGAGTTTAACCTTGTCTCCTTGCCCCTTTTATCTTATTCAGACTACTTAGGGTGGGTAGCACTTACACCCTTAATCCTAGTGACCTCTGGCCTAGCCCCATTGTGAATTAGCCACACACTCTAAATTCAGCTACCTCTGAAAAAGCATGAAGCTTTGGAGGGACATCAAAATACAACCTGTAACAGTCATCATGCAATGCAAATTAAGAATTTTCAAAATATTTTATTTGTCATATTAGCTGTTTTTTGTTTTGTTTTGTTTTGGTACTGGGGATCTAACTGAGGACCTTGTGCTGGCCAGGCAGGCATGGCACCACTGAGATAAATTCCCAGCCCTGTCATATTAATTTAAAAGTTAACATAATGATACACAGCAGAGTATCCTTTTTAACTTTATATTCTTGTTGATCGGTTGAATTAAACTGAAACTGAATTTCATTTTCATTATCATTACATGGTATATGTTTATTTGATGTATTTTTAAATTTTTAAATAACTTAGCAAAAAAGATCACCATCTATTTACAGAGCTAATAATCTTAGTTATTTTTCTCTGTTCCTTCTATCATTTTTGATTGTCACAGAGCCACATGTTTTAATTCTATAGACTTTCATGTCAGTCACTAAAATTGGATAATGCTATGCTATCCTGGTTTAGCTAGAACAAGTTGAGTCTTACTGGATTGTCTATCTACAACTATAAGAAAGTGACTGCAGGGCCAGGGATTTAGCTCAGTGGTTCCGCTGCCTGCCTCCTAAGTGCAGGGTCCCGAGTTTGATCCAGGGTAACAAAAAAACCCAACCAACAAACAAATAAAAAGAAAGAAAGTGACTGCAGATTCTTTTTGAGTATTTGAATGAGTCAACAAACATTCCCAGTGTCTTTAGATGTGTAAACTAGACCCTTTGTGATATTAGCTTGCCAGGTATGATAATTCATTTATTTGATAAATCAGCACTAAATAGTCAGTCTCCTAAAAAACAGCAACTAGAAAATTTCATCTGCATCAGGTTAAAGTACAGATTAGAATGTCTAACAAAATAAGCTGCCTGAAAGGGCCATCAGAAAATGTGAGGTCATTTGATTGAGTTCCTGCAATCACTTAGGGGTTTTAATTTCATCACACCTAAGTAGGTGGCTGTCAATGAAAGGTTTATTCAATAACAGTCAGATCATTACTGTACCAAGAATTGTTTGCAGGCCATGATATTAATTGGAAATGACAAACTAAAGGCTCAGAGTACTCCATAAGACTTCCTTACCTGTAAGAGTAATTATGGTCATGGCTTTACTAAGATAGTCTTTTACTGTGGCTAACAATTTTGTTTAAGCAGTGTCAATCCCGGCAGACAATAAATAGTTGAAAAGCACTTAAAACCTTTATGTGATAAAATATGTTCCATATATATTAATGGAAATTTTAGTTATAAATTCTATTAACTCCTTACTTTAGCCAGCATTATTATCAGTTTTCTGAAACAGTCATAGTTTTAAAAGCCTGTGCTTTTGTAATATCTCTTTGCATATTTAGAATATTCAGATTCTAGTTTTTAAAGCCAACTCTTTTATACACATTGTCAAAAATATTTTAATGCAGTATTGGGACAATAAGTTCCATTTCTGTGTTTTCTTTCTTCTGTTTTTTAATTATTTCCTTAGTACATGTTCACAGTACATGCCATTTGCCATCATCTTGGGCAGTGGGTACATGTACATTATAGAACTTGTTTCTTTCTTTCAGCTTGCCCTTCCCTCTCTGCTGTCAAATTAATTTTATCTAAAGTGTGCAGTATCTACCTCCCAAAGAACATCCTCCATAGATGGGAAGAACTGAATTTTACTATGTAAATATTCATGGAGGAATTTGTTATGTCTCATTTTTCATCCTTGACTCAGCTGCCATGAGATAGATAGATTCCTTTTCATTGAAAAGGAATATCACAAAGGATTTTTAAGTCCTTCAGAATAAAAAAAAAAGAATTTTCCTATTTGCAGAGATATAATTTATATAAAATAAAATGGAATAATTCCAAACATACAGTTTGATAAATCTTTGTGAATGCAGATGTCTGTGTCAGCAGCACCTTAATGAAGGTGTTTTTCTGTCTCCATCCTCCACACACACTCTGCCAACCCTTCTGTACCACGTCCTTCCCTAATACAGTGTCTGACATAGCTTTCCAAAAGAAGTATAGCTGTACTTAGAAGCACTGTTTTCATCTTTTTAAAAAATTTGAACCATATTTAAAAATTTTTGTAGCTCAAACTCTTTTTGTTTTTGATTTTCTTTGTGTTTACTAAAAAGTATTAGTACATGTTTGCAGTACATTATGATTCCATTCATCGTGGAGGGTTGATACATCTACATAATACATCTTTCATTTTTTACTGCCTCTTCCTCTCCGTCAATCTCTTGTTATATTTCCCATTTGCAACATGAAAACAAAACAGGGGGATTTTTTGTTTTTGTCTTTTGTGGATTAGCTTCACTATTCTTTTAGAAAGAGTTCGTGTAAACATAGTTTTTAATTTTAAATGGCCAAGAAATTCCTTCAAGAAATAAAGATTATTTGGAGAAGCAAGGAGTTTAAGGTCAAAGGATTTTCAGAGATGGAGGTGATTCTGTGTCTTACAGAAGGTCAGAGAAAGGCAGTGTTAGTCAAAGTGGGCCAGAGATCCTGCAGTAAGTACTTGGCATGGTACTTGCTGTAATAGGGGTTTAAGAGTTGTCAATGGAAATATTAGTGATATCAGTCAAATGTAATGCTTTCTAGATGCCTGGAAATATTGTAGGCACTTCACATACATTAATACAAGGTGACATAAACATCTTTGCAATTTTCTGTGAATTTTAAAATATATTTCTTATTTTTATGTAACACCTCCCAGCTCAGTTTAAACACACATTTAGAGAATTTGTAATTTTATATTATTAAAATAATAGCTCTCCAATTCATATATAATAGGTATTCAGTTTAAACATTAATGTGTAGAGTACTTGGAGACATCATCAAGGAACTACTGGTAAAGATCAGTTCACTAAGCCAAAGCCAGAATTGGGGCTTTTCATGATGATTCTATTTAGAAGATTTTTAGGAGGAACAAAAATTATTTTTGGCTCTTGTACTGGAAAGAAAATCCAAATTATAAACACATATTATGGCGATTCAGCATCGATATCTTTATATATCGTGTAATACGTTGAAAAGTAGAAACTAGTAAAATAAGATTTTACACATAATTAATTTTCTAGAAAGGTTCTACTTTACAAAAGAGTCTATTAGCATTTATTTCTTTAGGAAGACAGTATGATATATTGACCAAGAAAAAGGATGATAGAGAACTAAAGAGAACGGTATTTTAAATTTTTCATCAGTCCCTTAGAGTGGAACAACAGTAGAATGAAATTCTGCCTTGTAAAAAGCATTTGGTATTTTCATTATCTTTGATCTGTCCATGGAGGAATCAGTTGTATAAAAAGATTTATAAGACAGGATACTATTGAAAGAAAATGATTCTTTGATAATTATTTATCAAAAAAAGTTAAGCAATTACATCTGTATCTGCTAATAGTGTAGATCTCCACGTTTAATGTTTGTGATGGCTACACCAAATTTTAGAGTGGATGGGTTTTATATAACTGAAGTAATTGTAAGGTTTGAAACCAAGAAAGTCATTCCAATGACGCACAGCTACATTTAATCACATTTAGCACCACAAAATTGGCTGTCAAAAGTCTAATTAACTATCAAGCATTAACTCTCTTTTTTATGCTGCTCACTTGCACAGCCTTTCATTATAACATCTGGCAAGTTTAAAAAATTCTCTAAAAAACCTCTTATTTTTTAGCTATAAAGTATGAAGTCATAGTGAAATGAACTCTTGCCAGAACAACAAAAACATATTTAATACTTCATTGTTGAACAATTAAGATTTTTAAAATCATATTGCAGTTACCAGCCTCAATTTTGAGAGTGCACACAAGTAAGATTAAAGAGACTGTTTAACAAATGCATATCAGATGTGTATTTTGATTTCACTAATTAGTGATGTTGAAATTTTTACCAATTTTTCCAAAATCGCACATAATTGTAAATTTTACAGATTATACCTACTGTTAAATTTCCATGAATGTCAAACTTAGTCTTCTTTTTTCTTTTTTTTGTCCTTGTGATTAACAAACAGCTCTTTCATCACCTAAATGTACTTTATTTTACCAAATAAAGTTCAAACAGATATGTTTGCCAACATGCTTTTTGTAACAGTTGCTCAACACAAAACTTTTTAAGATTACATACAAAATGTTAAGGTAAACTGGCTTACGCATGTGTTTTTCTGTTAGTATGAGTAAAGTCACATGTATTATTATAATCTCAGTAATTCTGAACACTTAGCTACTTCACTCTCAGTAAATTACACATCACCTCCTTCCTCTATCACTGACATTCTCAATTTTAGGAAATTTTTTTAGATTTTCATTTTAGTTTTTAAAGAATTATTCACTAAACAGGTATTCAGTAAATTAACAATCATTCACTAAATTAAATTGAAAAAAAATTATGTACTTTCTTCAATTCCTCAGCTATCATTCCAACCATGAAAAGTGTCACTCAATGAAATAACCAGATTTTTAAAGAATAATTGAAAACTGATTATAATTTTTATTTAAAATACATATCAATGAGAAATTAAAATCAAGAAATGATTGGAAAAGAAATTCAAACACATAAAATAAGAACTGAGTATATCATCATAAAAATACTGATGATAAGGTAATATTGTAAAAAGCTTAGATATGAACTTTGCAATGGCTAAATTTAAAAGGGATAGTAATTATTTTGAAGACTTGCATTGTCCATAGGAGACTTAATTCACTGAAAGCTATAGTTTTTCAAGTACATCTTTACTAGAAACTGTATGTACTCATAAACGGATACTGATGTGGCTATTTCATTTGTTTATCTCTTTTTTAACTTAAAACTCAATATTTGTAAGTCATATGCAAATCCTTTAGGGAAAGAACATAGTATTTAAAAATATATTTAACCAACATTGACCTTGAAGCATTCTTTTTATTTTTATCTGTAATGTAAAAATTACTTCAACTATTGAAGCTTGGGGTAGTATGAAAGGCAGCTTTAGAAATATTTAGCTGTGAGAACAATGAGGAGTAAAAAGTAGAAAAATGCCACCATGCAGATGGAACATGCTTGTGTTCAGCTAGAGGAGAGGTTGAGGCAAGAGGACCACAAGTTTGAACCCAAGTTGATTAATTTAGCCAAAACCTTTTTAAAAAATGAAAAAGAGCTGAAGATGTACTTCAGTAATATAGCACTTGAGAAGTGTTCGTGATGCCCAAGTTTGATCCTCAGTATTAGAAAAAAAGAAAAGTCAAAAACAAAGAATTTTTTTGTATTTGTGATATTGAGAATTGAACCCAGGGGACTGAAAATGCTTCTCAGGCACATTACCACTGAACTGTTGGAATAAGCTTTTGAATAACCCAAGTAGATGGACCAACACTTACATATTTTTTTTTGTGGCTAGTTTCTAGTCTTTCTTATTTCATTAATAAAGAGAGTCTTTAGGAATCCATGGTGATACAGAGTTCTCAAATCCTGATCCCATCTTGGATTACCTGGTGGACCTTAAAACACCCTGTGTACAGACTAAAATGGGCAACTCCTAGTCTGGCATTTAGATATAATACTTAATTAAATTGTTTTTCTGTTTTTGCGCTGTGTATCATTATTTTTGTTTTATTTCATTTCTTATTTCAGTAGCTTTGGAACAGACATAATTAAATTATGAAATGGTTTCTGGGTAAATATGTGAATTGCATTAGTTATATAAAAGAAAGGAACAAAAGATATTTGGAAAGAACAGTTAGGACATAAATTCAATTTACTTGGTTAAAGCAATAAATGTGACTAAAATAATCATTCATTTTTGAAGAGAAATTGCTTAAAAATGTAAGCTTATGTAACATCATAGCACAGTCTCAAAAAGTGTAAGTCTTGTACAGTCAAATTCTCTAACACATACTCTTTTGGTATAATTTTTGGCTTCATGCTAATATTACCTCTAAAAATATATTTAAAACATTTTGAAAAGGAACTATAGATATCCTAATGCTACTTAACCCAACTGTTTGAAAAATAATGATTATAGAAATATATATTTGTATTTATCATATGATGAAATATTTACAGTACAGTAATAATCTTCCTGCAATTATTAACAATCTACTACACCTACAAAAATAAGCAATCTACAAATGTTTATTTTTAAATATTCATGTTGGTACCTAGGAAATTCTTTTCAGATATTTAACAGGTATGCTACTGTAATTTTAATGCATCCTTGCAAATACTCAGACATAAATACAGTATATTTCAAACATTTATCTTCACTAAAAGCTTCTTAGTCTCACAGCCTTCTCAATTTGCATTTCCCTTATTCCCATTATTAACAGTGATAACTTCTCTTTGAGTCATTCACTTATCTCTTTACTTTTCCTGTTCAACCCATAGTAATATACTTCCAAAATATTTCTTTCATACATCATCTTCAAGCAAAGAAACACTCTGAAATGTGTATATTTAATAGATATTTCCTGGATCTAATACATTGCAGTCAACACAGTTTGGCCAATGCTCATATTCATAACTATGCCCTTTCCTGTTGCATTCATCTTCACTAACTTTAGAGGTTCCTTTCACACAGCATATTCTCCTAAAAGTTGAACTTTTCTACTTTAATTTTCTAGAACCTAGTCAGACTTGTTTTATGGCAGAAAAGGAAAAGGATTTTCTAAAGCTTTATTGATGGGCATTTTAGGTTTCCATAGGGCCATGTCCTTGTTTTATAAACCATGTAATTGACCTCTTGATAGGTAATTTTTTAAGCTTTTATGGGGATTACAGTAAGCAACTGACTTGTGACAGCAAGCAACTTATACTTTGTGTATTGTTTGAGCTGCACAAGACTGGGGCCCAAAGCTAGTTATTGAAGTTATTGTTATTGAAATTTCCTTGATCTCCACTAAACCCTTGAATCACTGAGAACTGGACATTATATGGTACAGTGAAAATGCAGAAATATACACACTATTCAAAAGAAGGCAGTGCTGATTGAGAATATACTTAAGAATTCTAGTGAAAGCAATAATAAAAACTCCCAAGTACATCTTCACGGAAAGGAAACTATGTAGGAAGTTGTAAGTAAATCTACTAAAGCAGCACTCATTTTGGGGGATGTAACTATGCTGTATCAGGGGAGAAAAGTTGAGCACAGTAGAACTGAGTTGTGAGGCCCAAGACTGTGAGAGGCTCTTGCTGAACTAACTGTAGATAAGAGAAAAAATGCCCTTGGCTGCAAAAACATCTGGGAAAAGATAGAGATGAAGAATAGGACATAGACACTCCGTTCTCTAAATACCTAAAACATAATGGACCGACATAATAAGAAATTTCCTCAGATCTCTATTTTGCTTTAAAATGGTAGTGTTTTAATGATAAATGTAAAAGAGCAGAATAAATGGATGGGTTGGTTCTTCTGCTGAGTTGTTTTCTAGGTTGAAGAATTATCAGAACAAGGTATTACATCCTAAGTAATTATGCATGGAACTGACCCATGATGGAGAATAAAACTCAAGAAACTGTTGTGCCCAGATTTCGAGGTCCCCAAAGACCACCAAGGAGCCAATTATGATGTAAACACAGGAGGGTCGTTTATTCAAGCTCAAGCAGGGACTTTCAACTGTCACCGCCGCAGTGGGTCAAGATTGAGAGCCCCGACTCCAAATCAGCAGGGGTTTTTATAGTGGTTACAGCAAGGTTCTAGATTGGCAATTAAACCTGATTGTGCCTTGCGCACCCAAGCTGCAAAGGGTTGCTAACTACTGATTAGCTGTTGCCAGGGGACGGCTGAACACTATCACATGCAGGTGGTCAAAATACATCTTGTGGTTTTTCTTAGAACTGAAATTTATGCCACCAACTTTTAGAATGGAGTCACTTAGGTCTCACAAAACCATAATAATAGACCCTTAGATTGAAAGCTAGAGTAAGATACTCAGGTGAAATTTAAGTTTATTGCCTTTTGTTGGTCTTGCCAGATAGTGCAAATTAATATAATTTCAGCAAAATTTAAAAATTGATGGGGAATATTTTAAAATTAATGGAGAATATTAAATTACAAAATGATCACAGGCCATTTTTATAGCTAATTTTAATCTCTTCTGAAGACCATAAAACAGAATTCTTCAGCAGCAAATCATTTAAACTTGGTCCAACCACTTGAATTTGAGCTCTAGTTTCACTAGTTACTAGTTTTACATCCTAGAAGAAAACATTCTATTTGATCTACAGTTTCTTTGCTTCTAAAACTGAGATAAAAATACATATTTCATACAATGGTTTTAAAGATATTTTGCATGTAAACAACAACTCCAATATATAGCAAACACTGAAGAGTCTTTATCTGCCATATAACATCTTATACAAGTTCTTAGAACAGATGTGTTTTAAAACTTTGAACTTTTCACATTATCAGTAGGCAGTATGACTTGTATATCACAGAATTTTGCTACCTAATGCATATCTTGTTTAAAAAGTTATAATGCTATACCATATGAAGTTTGATAAAATAGGACAGTCATTCTGAAGTGAAGCACTAAATTCAGTTTAAGACTATGAACTGATTTACATGAACTTGGCAGCATCATTTTCTCTATCAAATGAATTTCTCACAAATATATACACTTCTGCTTGCCCAACCCCACGCACCCCCCCTCCCCCAAGCATGGGATAAGCATGTTTGAAGAGAGGGGGGTTATTTTGAGGAGGTTAATATCAATGTGTCTTTTACTGTAATTAATTTTTTAATTTAAACATTTACCATATTTTTCACTCACATCTTATGTGTGTACCATGATCTAAACGTGCTTCAATGTAGAACATTTAGCATTTATTTTTCCAAAATCTTGTCTTCATGTAGACAGATAGACCCAGAAATGAGTTTGCATATTAGAAGCTCTAACCTACCTTGATAAAGTTTACTTCAGTTCCCAATACAAAAATTAATACCTATTTGAATACTTAGATGACATTTTAAATTTTTTTCTGCAGTCCATACATGGTAAACATGAATACCAATGACAATGTTGTTCCACTGAAAGTTTAGTGCCTAACTATATATTAGAGTTTTAGGGTTGTGGGTGCAGCTCAGTGAGAGAGTCTCAATGAATTTAATCTTCAACTCAGATAAACAAAAACTAAAATTGTATGGTCCATGTTTGTGGTTCTGTGTTCTGTGTCTTTACTTTTATGCTCCTGTTAAGGTGGAACTTCTCCTCCTGAACTGAATTTTTCTTACTAACATACTTTCTTCCCCTCACATTTGTTTTCTGCTTTCACTCTTCCTGGCTCAGCCAGTTCCACCATGAGCATCTGGATCCTAGTTTCTCTGGTTTTTCAGTAAGTGGAGATTCTGGATTAAAAGCAAGTATTCTGGCAAAGGAGGAAGGGAAATCCTATTTCACAGATGTAATGAAGCTCAAAGTTTTAATTATAAAGCATTTAATAAAATACAGATGGCATTTTCTGAAACAAACAGAAAACATTTGTTAGATCCCTATTTCAAGTCATAAATATCAGAAAGACTATGATGAAGAAGATAATACGACCATGTGAAGTCGAAATTGCCAATTGAAATCTTACTAGAGATAATTTTACTGAATGCTTGAGAGAAAGCTAGAAATAGCAATACTGACCAGAACAGGAGAATTTAAATGAAAGAAAACAGAAAGAAGAGGGTAATAATAGAGGGAGGTGATGGAATTATGCCAGGCATCTTTAGGCACAGATTGATTCTAATCCCTGGGCTTCAGCCAAGAGGACTTTGGTTTGTTATTGTTATGATTTCATGAATAAAGTCTTCAGCATCTGTTTTTACAGTGTGTGATGTTTTCTAGTTTTAAAGCTGCCAACAATGAGAGTTCTAGAACAAAATACAGATGGTTAAAATCACATACGCGGATTGATTTTTTTCCTTATTGTAGATAATATGCCTCGATTCTTCATGTTTATTTTTCTTATTATATTTCTACCTCCTGACAAATACTGCCATTCATTTATTTGATTCGTTATTTAGAATATTATGCAAAATTTTGTCATTGAGTTCTTTTTCATGTGTTAAATATGATCTGGCAATTCCCTTCTTGGTATACAACAAGTTTTGAGCTCTGATTTCTCTTCAAAATCAGATATAATGCAAAAAATTTCATGGAACTTTTAAAAACTATGTAATGTAATTGTGTAAGATAAAGAAATGAGACAAAATAACTAAAATATTAATCTGTATTCAAAATGTAATTGGATAAGACATGATAATTTTATAAATACTATAGTGTTTTATTTAAAAATAAAAAACTTTTTCAGAATAATATCCTATATTAAGTATATTCAAAGTTCAAATCAAAACCATGATTAGATATTATGTCATCCCAATTACAATGACAACTATCAGCAAACATATAATGAATATTTGCAAGAATATAAAGAAAACAGAATCTCTTATACATTGTTTTGGGGAATGTAAATTAGTGAAACCACCATGGAGAATAGTATGGAGGTTTCTTTAAAAACTAAAAAGAGAATTACCATGTAATCCAGCTATCCTTTTTCTGGTTACATACCCAAAGGAGATGAAGACAGCCTACCAAAAAAATACTTATGGACCCACGGTGATGAGGCACTATTTACAATAGATAAGGCATAAGACATGTATTCAATGGAGTGCTTTCAAAGCATAGATGGATAAAGAAAATAATGTATATATATATATCACATATATTTTATATATATGTTATATCATAAGCAATAATAGTAAAGAAAAATATATACTGTATAATATATTAATATGTATCCAATAATGGTAACCAGAACCATTTTTTCACAATACTCAAAAGGTTGAAATAACCCAATTGCCCATTTCCTAGTGAAGAGATAAATAAAATATGGTATATGCATGCTCAAAACATTATTCTACAGTATGAAGGGATGAAGCAGTGATTTTTGCTACAACTTAGTTGAACCTCAGAAATACTATGCTGTGTGACAAAAGACTAAATATATTATGATTCAGTTTCTATGAAATATCCAGAAAAGTTCATCAATACAGAGATAAATTAGATTAATGATGAATTAAGAGGGGAAACTACACAGAATGTTTAATTTTAATTGATAATAAAATATTTTAAAATTATGATAGTTGCATAATTGTGAATATACTGAAAACCATTGATTTAAATGAATGTAGTGTATAGAATGTCCATAAGGCTTTTATTTTTAAAAATCAGCTTATCACGTAGTCTTTGTATTGGCAGCTATCAAAGAAGTTGATTACAGAAATGATTGTGCAAATGTTAGCAAAAGAAAATTAAAAGTGAAAATACAACATCTCAGTTTGTATCACAATACACTCAGCCAACCCTTAAGTGCAGCTCTAGATGTTTCTTGGCTATCTGAAGACATCTGTCTTCTGACATCATTTTGGTTTTTAACTTTTTTTGTTTACCCATCTGCATTTATCTAGCAATAGTAGAAATACATTTTGTAATTCTCCACTGGCATAAAATATTACAGTTACATACCCCAAACTGATTCAGCCAACTTTGCTGCTATGATAACAGTAGCAACTGTGAAGATTTAAACTAAAATCTTTTGTTTTTATTAGTTTTTTTATTATAGTAGCATATGTGCTTTAGCTCTGAATATACTAGATAAGAGTCAACTGCCATTATTATCTGATACTTACTCTCATAGTTATGATAAATTTCTTTTAACAGAGGAAACATAGGAGAAATGTTTAGAGCTCAATGCTATAAAAATCATTTGAAAAAATTGTTTGATTAAATTAGAAGTCTCTACTATACAAAATTTTATTTTAATATTCTCTCTCTCTCTCTCTCTCTCTCTCTCTCTCTCTCTCTCTCTTCTCTCAGCTTTAGATCCAGCTAAGGATCCATGCTCAAAGATGAAATGTAGTCGCCATAAAGTATGTATTTCTCAAGATTCTCAGACTGCAGTCTGCATTACTCACCGGAGGCTTACACACAGGTAAACATTGCTATATTGAACCCTACTGATGTAGCAGTATTGCTTGTCACAAATCATGGCAAAGTAGAAATATTTATCGATGTCTGCTAATCTTTATGCAGAGTGTTACTGAAACACATTGAGAAGATTGGTTAATACAATGATAATCCACTAGGTTAAACATTATTATGAATCAGAATTAGTATGGATTATAGAATTTACATGTATATTATTAAATAATGCAGATTATGTAAAGATCTTATTATATATCTTGATGTTTTTGAGTTTTCAAATTTAAGCAATAATTACAATTTTTATACCCTCTAAATGTGCTTTACTTGTGGTTACTCACAAATCTCAGCTTTCCTTTGGGTAGAGTTTGAACTAAAATCAAAGAGGAAGAAATTAATTTATGAATGTGTTGATGTTTATAAAAATAGATTCAAACACAAAATAGATATTTGGGGCTAGAACTCCCAATGAGCTTTAGGAAATGTTCCTTAAGAAACACTCAGACCAGTGGAGTACTTGAATCTGTTGCCTGGAGGCTGACACAAAATTCCTAGAGAGTAAGGAAGTATTTTAAAATATCTTTTAAGCAATTGTCACTGTTTCTGTAAGGTAGGCTCTGCTTGAAGAAGGATCAGTAGTTTAAAAATAACCTATGGTCCACTAGAGAAATGCTAGTTAAAACTACTCCAAGATTCCACTTTTTTTCTCAGAAAGAAGCCATCATTAAGAAATCAAATAATAAATGCTGATGAGGCTGTAGGGAAAAGGAATACCCCTACACTGTTGATGGGAATGTAAACTGGTACAACTGCTGTGGAAACCAGTATAGAGATTCCTCAACAAACTGTAACTAGATAGTTATTTGACCCAGTTATGACCCTTCTAGGTATTTTCCTGAAAGAGTTAAAGATATTACAGAGATACATGCATACCCATATTTATAGTGGCACAATTCATAATAGCTAAATATAAGAAGAGGCCCATATGTCCACCAACAGATGAATGGATAAAGAAAATGTAGTATTTAAACACAATGGAGTACTGCTCTTGCTAAAGATAAACTTCAGTCTTTGCAAAAAAATGGGTGCACCTTGTAACCATAATGTTCAGTGAAATAGATCAGACACACAAGCTGAAATATCAGATGTCTTCAACTTATTAGAAAACCCAGTGTAACAATTAAGAGCAAAATAAAAGATATGTAATAGGAAGTAGCAACATAGATTGTTTGCAAAGAAGAAGGGGATCAAGTGATGGAGAGAGGGGGAAGTAAGGTACAGGATTATGGCTGAAAGTACCAGCTCTACACAGTGAATATAAACCTCATGTACTTCAAATGTACAGAGGGAGAGGAAAGGGATCCAGGCATAGGCGGAGGCGGGCAGAGGGAAGCTAAGGGCGCAGAAAGAAGGAATTAAGATGTGTTATGTAATCTCACCAGCTTCCCCTGAAGCATGTAAATATTATGTACCACACACTTGTACTAATGAAGTAACCTAACTAAGTAAATAAATAAAGTGAGCCTACAAAGTTTGGTGCTGAGAATTAAGAATTGGAACATGCCACAATCTACTGTCAAGTTTTTTGGGTACCTACCTAAAGCAAATAGGTGAATTAATTTCCTTAATTTTGTTTGTTTTAAAGAGATCTTCTTTCAGAGAAAAGTCCTGTTGAGATAGTGGACCCCATTACATCATCATATTGGTTTTAGTGAAGAAATCTTGCTATTTGGGTGTTCTCAGGAATAATTGGACTTTTGCAAACTTGCATATAAGTACATTGTTATCACAATATACTAGAAGAGAGAATGAAAACACTAGAGAATGACATAAGTGACATTTCTAATGAATACCAAAAATTTGTTTTATAAACATTCATTATTAATTTAAAAGCACTTATACATAACAATCTCTTTTACATGTCAAATGGATTTGAAGAAGTATTTATTCCACAACATTATATCTACAAGGACAGATATCAGGTACCAAAGCAGAAAATTACAATAAAGTTGGAGAGCTTGGGTATGTTTTCACTTGAGACAAAGAATAATGACATACTGCTATTGCAAAACAAAGATAGGGAGAAGGAGCACAACAGTTTGGGGATGTAGAGAGTAAAAGACTTCCTGGAAATCACACGGATATAAAGCTAGTGTATTCTGAGAAGGCACAAAAGCAGAGTTACCAGGAATATATCACCAATCAATTATGATTTATGCCACTTTTCATAAAGGAATAGCAAAACATTGGACCAGAAATTTATTTTTATTTCCTTGGGATTCCAACGAGCTTTTGAGTTTTTGGAATTCCTATTAACTTATCATCAGAATTTTTAAATATTAGCATCTGAATGTGTGTAGGGAGTTGAGGGAAGATTTTAATGTTAGAAATCAGTAAAAATGATGGTGTCAAAATGAACTCATTTTAGTTCTTCACTTTGCTGCAGACTCATTTAATTCATTTAA
Source organism: Heterocephalus glaber (assembly GCF_000247695.1). The sequence goes on along the minus strand of NW_004624932.1, from coordinate 438,278 downwards.
TTTAAAAGGAATAAACTTGTTGAACCACAAGTTCCCAATCACACACATTTAACACCTTTGAAAGTGTTCCTGTGCCACTCTGTCCCTGAAATCCTGAACCCAAGTTAGAGAGGAACCAGAGACCTTGCAGTGAGTAGCAGAAGTGTGGCAGAGACTCACTACTTTTCACATTTGCTAAACAGTGGGCTGAAGACAGTCAAGGTTAGCTAAATAAACTGTTCTCCCTTTAACTTTGGGTGTTGAATATTTTGTCTCAAAAGGAGAAAAGTAACTAATTCACCACATTTGTAATAATGTATCTTTAAATCTTCAAACTACTGGAAGGTTTATGAATGTAGAATCTACACTGTATTCAGCATTTCAGACTCATATATAGTACATCTTTTCTTTGAGGTGTATAATAAAATACCTGAAGTTTATACAACATTTAGTGTTGAAAGTTTTGAGAAGTAGTTTCATCAAGGGTCAATCCAGCTGATCTAGGTCTATAGTTTCCTGTTTGCCTTGTGCATATTGTTGAAAGAAGATCAGAAGCAATCAAAAAACGTTTTAAATAGATTTATTGTAAGAAAGATCAAATGCATGGTTCGTAGGAAAAAAAGAAAAGGAGGATATAAAAATATCAAATGGAGGAGGATTTCATTAGCAGTTTTAAGAAATCACTAGATCTTTGGCTTAGATTTGTAAGTTATTGAAATAATAGATACATTTCCCCTTCTTTAGTTGTTTTAAATAACATTATTTGTCTTCCAAAATCACAGAAATCATATGATCATGACATGTTTGAACTTAGCTTTGATCACTACTGCCAACATAGAGGGTGGTGTGAACTGTCCCAAAATGTCATTGTCAAAGTAATATATTTGAATGTCATCTCCCAATGGATTTCTCTGTGCCTCAAACCAGCCCAATATTGTATTCTCCTAGTAATACTTTCTTGATATTGTTATTATGATGTGAAACCAACTAGTCTTATGAATAATGAAAAGGAACTTTAACTGGAGCATATTTTTCCAATATGGTATATATAACCAATTCCAGTATCATCACATGGTAATATAACCAATTACATTTATAGTTTAATATAAAGTCTTCTATGACTTTTCCAGACTTTGAATATGATACACTTTATATTTTCTTGGGAAAAAGTTCTACAGATGCTGATATTTGAGTGTTGTTTTTTGTTGTTGTATTGTGAACAAGAAACCCAATGTTTTAAGTGTCCTTGCTGCCTGAGCAGCTGCAGATAATTAACACTATTTCTAGATTAGTCTTTTTGGCACCAGTTGATGCTGCTAACATCAAAAGAAAATGGTTGTCGTAATAAGACAGAGTAAAGTTGAAGAAGTTGTAAGACAAACTTAGTCATATTAATGTCCACTTCATTTGTACCAAAGGATGAAAAAATTCAGTAAGTAAATATTTCCTAAGAAGATGTTACAAAGAAAATGATGCAAGTAATTTAACATGCTATTCATCAAAAATACATACCAAAAGAAGGCAAGTCCTGAAACACTTCTAGTTTAACCATGTACTTGTTAGATTTATGATTATCATGACCATATTTGAAATAAAATCCACATCTATTTATATAGCTATTAATTATATGGCTGTGATACTTCCATTTCCATTGTGCTTATGTGTTAACAGTTAATTTGGGAAGATTCAATGACAGGATCTAAGTTACAGTAATAGAGTTCCAAAATGTTTGTTGAACTGAAATGATCATAAATATTTTAAAATAATGTCCCTTATACTTACATAAGATTTAGCCTTGGTAGAATATGAACATACTGTAAATGTCCTCAGGGAAAGTGAAATCTACTACTTATATCACACTTAATACTTGCAAAGCTCCTTCAAAGTGCCTCAAATGGATGCACCTTTTATAACCCTAATGTTTTATACTGAGCATTATGAGGCTCATTTTATAGACACAGAAACTAAAGTTCAGAGATTCTGTGTATTCTGCTTTATTTAAGTTAGATAAAAGAGAAGGCAAATTTGAGATTTGAAACCGTGCCTAAATGTTTATATGTACAATCCATATTTACAGATATTTTAATTTTCAGGAATTTTAATTGTATATGTGAACAGATATAAGTACTTAAGTCAATAATTTTTCAATTTAAGATATACAGGATTTGCAACACTGTTTTAAATGAATAATGATTAAAAAGTGATCATAATTTTGAATAGTGAGTATATCAATGTTTGATTCCTGGTCTTAAAACATATTATAGCTAAATCTTGTAGTATTTTTATGTCTAGAGCTTGTGTCTGTATGGAAACATACACATGAACACAACTATGCCTACTTAATTAAATTTTACAAAAATCTTAGATGAGTTACAGTTATTAGCCTGATTTAACCAATGATAAAAGCGGAGACACAGAGAATTTACATGATCTGCAAAAGTGATAAATTCAGTCAATGAGCCCAGTCAATGTAGTTCTAGATTTTGTATTATTCTAGTGTACAAACTCTCAAAACACATTATAATCCCAATAGAATGATTAATTCATTTTATTTTACAATACTGTAGTCTTTAAAAAATATATCTCTGAATACCTATTGCCTAATATACAATTTGCCAGCCTATTTTAATCTCTATATTTTAGCAGAATGTACAATTTCTAGGTTCCTACTCTTTTTCTCACATCAACATCAAAGGAGAATGAATCATTAGCTACTTGAGTATTGCTCATAAAAAGAAAATTGAGTTAACTAATTAGATATCATCGTAAGATGATTTGATAAAGCTTTATTTTAGGCATTATACTTCAGAGAAGCAAAAAAATTTCTCAAACATTTAAAGATGTTATAATATTGACTCAGGTTTTGAAATATACAGCACATATTTTTATTACTGTGATGGATTTCCTCTTCATCTTAAAATCAGGAACCTGTACTTCAAGGTTTAAAATCCTCTAGTTGATCATATCTAGCCTGGCACAGGCAGCTTTACAGCTTTTCTGCATGGGTACCACACGGCTTTATCCCAGCGGAGGATGTTCTCAGGACACAAAGGGTCAGAGGCAGACTAACTTATAGATGAGGCTCAATTTCCCTTGCTTAAAGGAGATAACAGATAAACCCTCTGTGCTTCGGTTTTTATCTTGATAAAGCAAATATCATCAAAATGGCACCTTTTGATCATGTTGTTTTAAAGATTAACTTGTTAATAAAAAAGAAAACAGTACTAGATCCATAGTAAGGATTATGCTCGGGTTCACAATTACTACTTTTTTTTGCTAATTATGTTGTACATTTTAAATTGTAGACTTTGGTGGTAAAATCTGTACATTTTTTTCCTAGTTAATCTTCTGCCCATTTATTCCCTTCATCTTTTGGCAAATAATTCATTCTGAGAAGACTTTAAGTATATAGTAATAGGTACTTTGAAGCTAGGAAACTAGTTTTGAAATTTTGTTTCAACTCTTAGTAGCAGAAAGACTTTTAGCAGCTTAAACACTCCATGACTAGATTTTTTGGTTTATAACAGAAAGATGATAATTGTACTATTTTCTTGTTTTATGAGAATTAAAGAACATAATATGCATAAAGCATTTTTCACAATATAAGCAGTCAATAAACATTAATTATTGAATAATTAATATTCATCTTTCTCTCAAACATCTCCCAGCTCAAGGTAAAAGTCAGTACTCCCATATCTTCTAACCGGAGCACATGAAAAACAATTCTTGTCTACTAATGTTGTTAATATTTATTTCTATATTTAATAGCTAGATGGGTTGCTGAATTGCAGTTGACACCATGTTTGAGAAAATTTGTTCATTCCTCTCATGATGCTAGAAGATGGTATTTAAAATTAAAATTTCAAGAAAAAGAGAGATGATTTTACTATTTGAAAATGGAGAAGGTGGGTACAGTAAGTCTTGTTTGTGTTGGTGAAAATTATGATAACTGTTTAAAGAGAAATAGCTCAGATCGACTTCCAGGAAGATGGTAAAGTTGTGAACAGCAGAGAAACAGCCTCCCTAAGATTTACTGTCCGGATATTGTAATACAGCAACTTGAGGAGGAGAGAAATGAAGGAAATGGGTTCTCAGGACCCAGCAAGGATCTGAAATGAGACTTGAGGCCCAAGAGGAGAGCAAAGAGAGAGACCTCAATGCAGAAGAAGGAGGTGTCAAGTGGTACTTTCTCCATGAGCCCTAACTCCCTGTCTTGGCTCAAACCTGCAGACACATGGTGACTATTGGAGACCTCAGACACCTCCAAAGAGAAACACACTAGTGGTAGAGAGCAGTGGATGCAGAGGACTGCAGTAGCTGATGAGTTATTTGAGTTCAGATGTCCAGTAAAAGGGGATAATTGGCTATTATCCATCTCGGAGAGGGGCCAACTGAGCTCAGAATTCAGACCAGCTGTGTATTGGTTGCATCTAGCACTTCTTAGTTTAGGGTAAAGCAGAACCAAGTTCAAAGTAGCAGAAAGGTGACTTCAAAATCAGCAGGAGGAACATGGAGTATTGCAAGCTGAACAAATTGTGTTCCAGCCTCACAGCCACAAACCAGCCTGGTGTGTCTTTGCTGTCATTGGCAGACAAAGTGGGCAGACACAGCCTGGATTCTTGTTGATTAATTCCAGCAATTTAGCCATAGATTTATGGTGGGGTAGTGGATAATACCAGTAAGAGGGATCTTTAATTCCATTGAAGTTCAGGTTGGCTTGTGAGAGAAAAGTAACAAATGACTGATAAAGGAAAGCCCATTAGATTCACAGCAGACTTCTTAATACAAATCCTCAAATCAAGGACAGGTTGGAGTGAAGTATTTCAAGCCTTAAAAGAAAACAATATCCAACCTAGATTGATGTATCCTGCAAAATTATCTTTAAAAATTGATGGAGATGGGGCCGGGGATTTAGCTCAGTGGTTCCGCCACCTGCTTTACAAGTGCAAGTACAAGGACCCAAGTTCGATCTCTGGTACCAAAAGAAAGAAAAAAAAAAATTGATGGAGATGGCTGGGTATTTAGCTCAGTGGTTCTGCCTCTGACCCTGCAAGTGCAAGGTCCCAGTTCGATCCCTGGTACCCAAATTTTTTTAAAAAAATTGAAGGAGAAATAAGATACTTTCATGACAGAGAAAACCTGAAGAAATTCATGACCACCAAACCAGCAGTCCAAACTGTTCTGAAGGACTTTCTACCAAGAGATATTGAGGACTATAATGCCATGAACCCCAACAGAAAGAATCCATAAGACAAAGCAAGTAATTAACAGGGAGAAAGAAAGGGAACCAACAACAGAAAATTAATATGACAAAGATAAGCCAATACATATCAGTTATAACCATCAATGTAAATGGTCTCAGTTCACCAATCAAAAAATCAGACTGGCAGTATGGATCAAGAAGCAAGATCCAACAATATGCTGCATACAAGAAACACATTTAATTCAAATAGAAATTCAAAGACTGAAAGTATTGGAAACAATATTCCATGTGACAGAAGCCCAGAAAAAAGGACAGGTAGCTATTCTATTTGTAGACAAAGTGGATTTCAAGCTAAGGCTGATTAAGAGACAAAGAAGGTCATTACATCCTTGTAAAGGGAACAATCCAAGAGGAAGAGATAACAATCATAAATATGTAATATATATGTGTGTGTGTGTGTGTGTGTGTGTGTGCCAAATGCCAGCACACCCACTATCTAAAATATCATTAATGGATATTGAAAAAATCAAGTAAACACTGATACAATTGTAACAAAGACCTCCATACCCCACTGTCACAAATAAACAGATCAGCAAGACAAAAGTAAACAAAGAAATATAAGAACTGAAACAAACTTTTGAGCAAATGGACTTCGTAGATATCTACAAGTGTTTCTGCCTACATCAGAATACACATTCTTCTCAGCTGCAATAGAACATTCTACAAAATAAACCACATACTAGCTCATAGAACATGCTTGAGTAAATGCAAAGGAATTGAATTTATCCCATGCATATTGTCAGACCATAGGTGCAATGAAATTGGAAATCAGTGGCAAAGGAAACTACAAAAATTTTAAAGTGTATAGAAATTAAATAACACCCTCTTGAGCAACCAATAGGACATGGATGGAATTCTATTAGAAATTAGAGAATTTCTACAAATAAATGATAACGCCGGTAGAACATATCAGTACTTATGGGATGCAGTGACAGCAGTCCTACAAGGCAGTTTTACAGCAGTGAATTCCCATATCAGAAAAACAGAGCAAGCTCACAGAAATCACCTAATGTTGAACCTCAAGCTTTCAGAAAAGGGAGAACAAGTCAACCCCAAAGCTCATGTGAGGAAAAAAATTATAAAGATTAGAGCAGAAATTAATGCAAGCAAAACTAAGAAAGCTAAACAAAGAATCAATTAATTGAAGAGTTGGTTCTTTGAAAGATTAAATAAAATGAACAAATCTTTAGTCAGCCATATCAAAAGAAGGAAAGAAAAGACTCAACTGGGAGTGAAAAGGGTGAAATCACAACAGATCTTGCAGAAATCCAGAAGATCATTAGTACCTATTTGAGAACCTATATTCTAATAAGATAGAAAACAAAGAAGAGATGGACAGCTTCCTAGATACATATGAACTACCAAAGCTGAATCAAAAAGACATAAAAAGTCTAAATAAGCCAGTATCAGTTAATGAAATTATAGATGTAAGTAAAAACCTACAAACAAGTAAAGCCCCAGACCTGACATATTCACTCTTGAATTCTACAAGAAATTTACAGGAAATCTAAATTTACCACTACTTCCCAAACTCTTTCATGAAAGTGAAAAGGAAGAAATTCTGCCAGATTCTTTCCTGGAAGCCAAAATAATCCTGATACCAAACCCAGAGAAGGATCCACATCCAAAAAAGAGAGTTATAGGCAACTCTTCCTAATGAAAGTGTATGAAAAAATCCTCAATCAGATACCGGAAAACAGAATACAGCAAATCATCAAGAAGATTATACACCATGACCAAGTAGGACTCATCCTAGGGATTCAAGGATGGTTCAAAACATGCAAATCAATAAATGTCATACGCTGTATCAACAGACCCAAGGGCAAAAATCATATGATCGTCTCAATAGACATAGAAAAAGCATATGACAAAGTCCAACACCCATTCATAATAAAACATGATAGAAATTGGAATAGATGGTCTTTATCTTAATGTGATGATAGCCATTTATGACAAACCAACAGCCAACATCATACTATGTGGACAAAAACTGAAAGCATTCATTCTAAAGTCAAGAACAAGAGAAGGATGTCCACTATCACCACTCTTATTCAATATAGTTCTGAAAACAGCCAGAGCATTTAGACAAGAGAAATAAATAAAAGGAATAAAGATCATTCACATGGACTAAACTAAGATCGAAATGGATCAAAGATCTAAATATTAAAACAAAAACACTTAACTTTCAGGAAGATAGGTAGAACTCTTGAATACATTGACATCGGAAAAGACTTTATGAAAAGATCCTCAGTTGCATGGGAACTAGCACAAAGAATCAACAACTGGGATCTCTTCTTATTAGAAAGCTTTTGCTCAGCAAAAGAAATCACCGACAGAGTGAAGAGGCAGCCCACACAATGAGAAAATAATTTTGCTACCTGGTCCTCAGGCCATAGACTAATATCTAGAATATATAAAGAATTTTATAAAAGCAGACCCCCAAATTTAAAGACACAATCCAAATATGGGCATCTGAAATGAATAGACATTTCTCAGATGAAGAAGTAGAAATGGCAAATACATATATGAAAAAATGTTCAACGTCTTTGCTTATTCAAGAGATGTAAATTAAAATAATGCTGAGATTTCATCTCCAGAAAGAATGACTATTATCAAGAAATCAACCAATAACAAATGCTGATGAGGCTGTGGGGGAAAAGGAACCCTTTTCCACTGTTGACAAGACTTTAGACTGGTGTAACCACTTTGAAAATCTATTTGGAGATCCCTCAAAAAATTAAAACTAGAGGTTCCATTTGACCTACGTATTCCTGTTCTTTGTATCTTCCCAAAAGATTTAAAAGCATCATACCACAGCAATATATGTGCACCCATGTTTATACTGACACAGTTTACAATAGCTAATTCTTGAAAATAGCTCAAATGCTCATCAACCAATGGATGCATAAAGAAGATGTGGGTTTATTTTTTTAATATAATGGAGTACTACTCAGCCATAAGGAAGGATAAGCTTGAGACATTGCTAGCTAAACGGATGCACCTTGAGACCTACACATAAGTGAAATAAATCAGACACACATGTAAATACCAAATTGTTTCTCTGATGTGAAAAACTGAAAGTATAAATAAGGACCAAAATGTATAATAGATATGGAGAATGGGAAGAAAATGTTCAAATTGGAAAGGGGAAAGGAAAGAAGGGACAAGAAAAAAGAGAATAGAATGAAGAAACTGGAAACAAAGCTTTTGAAAATAAGGAGGGGAAGTGAGTTGAAGGGACGGAAGGGGAATGGAAAAAAAGAAGTGAGACATATCACATACACGTAGAAATTTCCTATGATAAATGTTATAATGCATATTTAAAATGTATGAATAAAAGTAAAAAATAAATAGCTCAGATGTGTCATAACTTTAGTTTTTTGAAAATTAATAGGGTGCTTAATTTGAACTAGTTTGTTGCTCTTGATAATTTTCTAGTTTATAGCATTTACTATGGGGCAGAGGAGGAATTTTAGGTAAGAAATTCTAAAAAATACTGGAGAGTCACACATTAGATACCTAATGTCTCCTGGAGTATATACTTTATTAACTATTGGTAATTTCCCTCATCTTTTATTTTTGTAGTAGACCTAAAGGCTTGTAGGCGTCTTCTGCTTACAAAAGAACCCTTTTGTATTTGAAAGAAGTCAAGATATTTCTTAATTGAATTGGAAAGTCAAAGTGAAAATTATATTCATTTTGATAGATACTGCCAAATATCATCTAAAAGGCTATCAATTTATTGGCTGTGTGATCAGATATTACCAATAAATAATACCATTTATAATATTATCAAACTAATCATTATAAATTTTGATTTTTCAACTCTTGGGGTTATGACTTAGAGTCATCTCTTTTCAGTTTCAAGAAAAATGTCTATATGCTCAGGTGTAAGTGCGTATGTCTTTAATAATGAAGGGCTGCATAGAGAGTAACAGTGAATTCATACCAGGCATTATTTCAAACTGTAACATCTTGAATCATTTTTTAAAAGAAAAACTGTGGGAGTTTAAATGAATGATTGTAGCAATAACATTTCTGAATCTGCAGCAATTTTTCAGACAAGAGGATAGTATTAGCAAAAGATGAGAAAATTTAGTAACAAACCTCAATGGTGGAGAAAGACTATTGGTTCTTCAAGAGGTAATAAAATGTGGATAATTTACTCATTATTACTATTATTTGTGACCAGTTTGTTTGATGGACAGGCTCAATGATGAACATAATTAATGCTTTACATGTTTATATATTTTGGTAATCTCATCAAATGAGTTTCTTATATTATTATCTCTCCAGGTAATCAATCATGTTTCTTAGCATTTTGAAGAATTTAATATTATTATTCTTTAGGATGTAATTTCCGACAACTAATTGGAATGACCATTGTTATGAATTGGGTTAATGAATTCACTTTATTTTAATCATGACATCTTCTTAAACAGTAAACCTAAATTTGTTAGAGAATTTCTGTTAAGAATCCAACATTTTGGAAAAATTACACCTTAATCTCCTGGTGTCATTTGTTGGCCAAGAGACAATAATATTTCTGGATTATGGATATTGAGGGTTGGAGCACATTTATTTTCAAATTTTGTAGAAACCCTTTTTCCTTACATGGACTAAAATAAACATTTAGAAATGATGGAATCATATGCTTCTCTATTTAAGTCTGAATAATCTTTCCTTTATAAGTGTCTTGCTATATCTTACTTATCTCTTGCAAATTTCTTTAAAATACCTAAAATATTTTCATTTTGAGTCAATTTGTTTCAAGATATAAAACTCTCCCTGACCCACCCTTACTGAAAATCCTTGTATGCTTGCTATGTGACTTCCTCCCCCCGTTTGATCCCCATTTAATCAATATTACCTGGGTGACTGTACTTATAATCTTGTTGGTTGGTCATGATTTTGTCCCACCTCATGCCCACGTTTTTTTTTTTTTTTTGGTACCGGAGATTGAACTCGGGTCCTTGCACTTGCGCAGCAGGCCGCAAAACCACTAAGCTAAATCCCCAGCCCTCCCACCTTATAAATTTCCATTGGGTCTTATAGTTCTGTCCCACTTTGTACTCACTTCACCACATGGCTTTGCTATATAAAACATCTTTGAAAAGCGGGGTGGGTGGACAACCCACTTTCCAGTCCCCTTCTGTCTCTCTTAGGCAGTAGTTTTCTTTCTCCCAATAATTTTTCCTACTCTAAAAGAAAGACATAAAATTCAATTTATTTTGATATTCTTCTCATTGTACATGTAATATATAATTTATACTCATTGATATTCATTGATAGGCAAATACAGCCACCCCAAACAAAGGATCCTACCCCCTCCACAGGATAAACCTAGGAGCTATCAGTCCAGGTGCTACAGTTTTTGGCAACTCTCCCTACTAACCCGAACACATTTGTGAGGTCACATTACCCATTCTTACATATCAAGCCAGAGTAAAATAACTTTTGTCATTTTGGAGGCCAGGTGATTGAGAAATGTGACTCTCATTTTCTACCCATAGTCTGATAGACCCATAGACAAAATATGCTGAAGTCCTAGCCTATGATGGTGAACTTTTTCGAGATGCTTGCCAAACTGAAGCCCAAATCCACTTCTTTCCTGAGAAGTGCCAACACTGCAATTAAACCTGAATAATTTAAACATTAACATCTTTTGTCTTAAAAGAAAAACAACACGTGTTCCATAGGTTTGCCACCAGTGCCCTAAACTTGATTGTGAAACTTGATTGTCAGAATCAGCACATAAAAGATCATCCAAAAATACATCAGAAGCCTATTATATGAAAGAAATATTATATTTCTGCTATATTAAGTCAATAAAAATTTTAAACTTTGTGACAGAAGCATGTACTATCATAAGTAATAAAATATATTAAAAATTTACTATCCAATGATTACATTAATAGTGGGAAAACAATGGAGGTATGTGATGGAGTCTTTGTAATTACTTAATCAAGGTTTACATTGGTTGAAAAAGGATAATGTGTTTATAGAACTTGTGTCCTGGGGGGGTATGATCTAGATGTGATCCATTCCTGAATGTAAGCACTTTATTTACTCTCACATAAAACGTAAGATGTACTGTTTGGAGTTTCCAGATGATTATAAAATGTTACCCCAAACTATACAGGTTCACTAAATTCAGAGGGATTTTACTTGTGGCATAGAGGTAATTAAATCAGTGTCTAAGTTGAATAAAAATCTTCAGTTCTTAATACAGGAGCAATCATATGATTATTTAAAGTGTTTGTACAAGTATCAAAGTATAAATAGCTGATATATTTGCACACGTATATATTCTCTAGTATTTCTCCAGGTTTCTTTCTTCCTATTTTAGTATTAGAGTAACTAATCTGTAACTGGGGCTCACTATAACTGAAATAAAGTAATTGTGCATCTGGAAAGTTCTTTAGAGAATATTTAATTCAGCCATGCATTCTAAATATAAGGCAATGATTGTTATTTGACAGTGAGAAGGAAGATTAGGTTCAGAATCATAGGGATAACAACATCTAAATTCTGATTGCTAATAATTTAGTAAGAAATTGGTAGGCTTTTATTTAGTAGAGGCTATTGTTATTCTCATTTCATATATTAAGGCCTCAGAACTCAGTTTTGGTGAATTGAAAAAGGGCACACAGGTATTAAGTGACAAAGACAGCAACTGAATTTGGGTATGTTAGATTTTTTTGGGGGGGGGGTTGTCAGTGATTGAACTCAGGTCCTTGCGCTTGTGCGGCAGGCGGTGAAAACACAGCTAAATCCCCAGCCTATATGTTAGATTTTAGCACCTCACCTTTATTATTTGTTGCCATGGGAACTTGCCCTTTAACTGACATGACTACAGTTACAAGGTTCCCTGTTCATTAATGTAAATTCAGGTCTTCTATGTACCAGATATTGTTTCTGAGACCTATGTGCTTGTAAGAATTGATGTCACTACATGGTCTCTTACTCTCAGATAGAGCATTCATACTTTTGGGTGATTATTTTGTGTTTCTGCATCAGCTTTTATTGTTATTTCTATGAGCCAAGCTATAAAACTCCCAATTCTTGTCAAGATTCATAAATTGCCCCCTGACTCCTTGTTCTCATTGATAAACTCACCTTCTTGCTCACAAAGAACATAGAAGCCATCAATTTGGGAGTCATTTGAAATTTTATTTACTAATCTACAGGGAGATGTATTGAATACTAGTGAGACACTCAGATGCATATGTGCTGTTATTACTATTTCTATTATCATTTTACAAGCACCATTGCCATCAGCAGCCTGCAGTCTTATCCTCCTACATATCCCTAATCCTTCAATTTGTGGTCTATACCTATCACTTCCTATCTCTTTAGTCAGGGCTCTACCAATGATTGCTTTGCATAATATCTTTAGCCTTTCCATATTGGTAGCTTATTGTTTAAAAAGTTCTACAAACATATCAAGTTTCTGAAATGATTTTAAAGAAGCAAAAATTCCATGTCTTCTCATTTGGTCTCCTTGAAATTAACTTCGGGTTGCCATTTGCATGCAAATCTCTGTAAGGAATTTTCTTTTTAGTTTTGTCACTTGTTTTTAAATTTTCCACACAATAAAACTCCTGCAGGTTATGGAAGTTTTCTTAGGATGGTGCTGATCACCATGGTTTATCTTGTGGGATATTATGGCTGGGCTATCTGTGCAATATGCATTTCTGTGTCCAGAATGTTTGATGTTGTGATTAATTCTACCTCATTCACATGGAATGTAGAGAAGACAGTTCCTCCAAGTAAAAGGAGAGATATAATTAGAAGTATCTGCCCAGTGGGATGGGGTGGGTGACAGTTTATCATCTTCACTGTAAGCAAAAAATACTGTGGGAAATAGATCAAAAGGAAATTCTTGAAGAAGTTAAAATAGTAGCATTTTGGCTTCGAGGTGTTTTCTTTGTAGCATCTTATTTTAGCTTTGAACCAGTGGGGATCAATAGGAATATCAGTTCCATGAATTTGGGAAACTGTAGAATTAACTTTGAAGTTAAATTTGCAGATCCTTTTTGATTCAAATTTTACTGTATTTGTCATTCTAGAACAGAAACAGAGAGGAAGGAATGCTTTTAGAGAATAAGCAAAGAAAATCTAATGTCCGCCTAACTTTCACACATTCCTTTTCTATGGATGTATTAAACCAAGATAGAAATTTTGATATTCTAGTGTTCTTAAAATTACAATTTTCCATCAAGAAATATGAAGTACTTCATTTTCTACTTAGCTACATAGATTAAAATAACCCCACTCCAATATTTGGTCTTTATATTTTATAATGTGAAAATAAAATCATCTACCTTTGTACTATATTATATAATTCTAGTGTTAATCTGAATGCCAGGAAATGTAGTGCAGTATGATTTTAATATTTGTAAACTGTTGAATCTTCATATTATTATAAAACGGTTTCCTTAAATTATGATAATTGTAAGAGTGTTACCCATCATCAATTTCTAATACTGAGCCCAGTGTTGAGTCCTGAATGTTTTCTAAAAACAAAAAATGAGCAAAAATTGACATTTTTTGAGTAATTACTCTTAAAGGGAGTGAGCAATACAACTAAAAAGTACTGGTCCATTTTAATAAGATAGATTGATGTCATTACACATTGACACTGTAGCTGTCATGTGCTCAAAATAATGGGGCTGGAGAATTTCACTTATTATCTCTTCATCTGTCCAAATCATTGGAAAATGATGATTTTTGCAAGTATTTTGAAAGGACCTTCCAATCTGTTCCATTGCTGAATTCTCACTGTGAGGAACTTCATAGGTTTGGGCTTCAAACATCATAAAACTATCCTGTTAGAAGATAGATTGAACTTTAAATCAATTTCATTCCCAGCTTCAGTAATGACTCAAAGAGCTAGTAAATATAAAGCGTAGTGAAATTGTCAATTATGAAGAACATTTGGCCTGACCTCTCCTCCGGAAGCTAATAGATCTTTTCTTTCTGCTTTTTTTTTCCATGTAAAGAGTTTTCAGGTTGTATTCTGAATGATTCCTATGTAGAGGTTTGTTCCGAAACAAATTCATTTCAGGTACAGTGACCACATAGTGAACCAAAAGTTTGTTCATTAAAGACAAAAATAAAGAATTCTTGTATGAAACAAAATTATAAGAGCAATATTAAGTTTAAAAAATTAAGCATACATTTATAAACTATAGTTACTCATATAGAAAAAGAAAGAATTGCTGCAAAGAGGCAAAAAGAAAGAAATCAAGAATTGTCTATTGTCTAGGAAGAGAGAAAGATATATGTCACCCAGGCCACCTGTGCACTTTGAAAGTGAACCTTGTTGCATTATCCTTTTTATCTCCTGTTTCTGTTGCTATAATATCAGGACCAAAGGATGGAAAGAAAAGCATGGGGAGGTAGAGGAGCTGATAGAAGAATTAAAATGTGTTATTATGCACGTGTACTCTTTGCCCACAAGGAAAGTAACCATTGTGTTCTGCAAACTTGTAATAAGAAAAGTATTTAATTTTTTAAGTTAGCTGAACACATACAGAAATCTCTCTCATAATGCATTAAACCTAACTGAAACATTTGTCCTGTCAGTTCTTCTACTAAGAACATGATTTAATGAAGAAGAATATAAACAAACAAAAATAACTTCTCAGTATTGCTCAATATAGGTTAAAAAAGTGTTATAAAATTACAGATTCAATAACGGTGTTTGTCTAATTCAGAAAATGATTAAATTGTGCAACTGCAGTGGGGAAGACAAGTTATATTAGGATCAAATTATACATTTTACCAAATAATACATACTTGACTTTTTTCACTTAGAGTTTTTTTTCTAGAGATGGAAGAACACTGAGATCAGAAGATACTGAAAGAACTTAATTTTATAAAAAGTTATCATAGAAACCTATTTCTATGATGTTAATTCTGTGGTATGGAGTGGAGAACACTGTCGATAATCTTTATCTGCATGTACTTTTCAAAGTGCTGTGTTTTCTTTTAGTTACTTTCCATGTTTTAGGTCCCAGTGAACAATCCCTTTAAATCTTAGTACATCCTGAAAAGGTACATAGGTTTTACTTTATTCTAGCAATCTGAGAAAAATGAACCAGTCATTGAGGAAAATATGAATCACTATGGTTGTATAACTGCAAAGGAATTCAAGATCTCTTTTAATGTTACATTTATGAGAAATATCACTTTCTAGATAGAGATACAGCTCTTTTAGTAAACAGTATTTCTTTGGTAGCCATAACTATGTGAATCCAGAAAGAAACCATACACACACACACACACACACACACACGTGTGTAAATATACATGAAGACACATATTTTAGTTTCACAGTGTTCTCTGCCATGCTGTATATCAGAGCCAAAAAAGGAATATAAAAACAAGAAGGCAATTAGCGACTATTAAAATTGTCAGTTTTTATATTATACCACTGCAAAGTTTTACTACTTTCAACACAAATTCAATGCTATACGGAAAAAATTCTGAAAGTTAATTATTGCATTATTAAAATATAAATTTATTTTATGTAGCTCTACAATCCTACCCTTCTCACAAGAATTGAATTTATACCCAGTGGACGATTACCTTAGGAAAGACCTTAGAGAAGAGGAGTTAATTAAAGATTTGCCACCAGTATCTCTCAATTGACTGCTATCTTAGCTCCTTATAATCAGTTACTTGAATGAAAATATGTCTGCTCTAAATACAGGACCACTATATTCTTTTTCTTTTTTTGCTTAATTCTTTTATTGGTACATTTTAGGTACACAATACGTTTACATTTATCATTGAGTACTTGTACCTGTACATGATGCATCTTGGTTCTTATTTTGTTCCCCATTCCCTGTGCTCCCTTTACCCCCTCCACCCTTCCCTATTTACACAGACTTTGTTCCATTTTTTCCTTTTCTCATAATTTTTCCTTTCCCTTCTTTCCTTTCCCCTTCCCCTCCCACTTCCAATACACCTTTGCCCCCTTTCTCCCTATTTCAAATTATCAGTTATTCCTTTTAATGTTTTTAATCCTTATTTACACTTTCTGCTTCTCACACTAGAGAAGCTATTCGGTATTACACATGTGTGTCCTATTTATTTCACTTAAGAGTATGGCTTCAATATGCATCCATTTAACTATAAATGTCTCTAGTTTCTCATTCTTTATGGCTGAGTAGTACTCCATTTTATATTAAAAAAAAAAAACCCATCTTCTTTATCCAGATTCCAGTTGATAGGCACTTGGGCTGTTTCCAAGCTTTAGCTATTACAAACTGTTCTCCTATAAACGTAGGTGCACATACATCGCTGTGGTATGATTCTTTTAATTCTTTTGGGAAGATACCCAGCAGGGGAATAGCTGGGTCAAATGGGACTTCTAGCCCTAGTTCTTTGAAGTATCTCCATACTGATTTCCACAGTGGTTGCACCAGACTGTACTCCCACCAGCAATGGAGAAGGGTTCCTCTCTCCCCACACCCAGGCCAGCATTTGTTATTGGTTGAATTTTTGATAGCAGTCATTCTTTCTGGGGTGAGGTGGAATCTCAGTGTTGTTTTCATCCACATCTCTCAAACAACCAGTGATGTAGAACATTTTTTTTCCATATGTTTATTTCCTGCTTTTACATTTTTGTCTGATAAATGTCTGTTCATTTCAGATGCCCATTTTTGAATTGGGTCTTTAAATTTGGAGCGTCTGATTTTTTTCAGTTCTTTATATATTCTAGATAGTTGTCCTTTGTCAGAGGTACAGCTGCTAAAAATTTTTTCCCACATTGTAGTTTGTCTCTTAGCTCTGTTGAGGACCACTATATTCTTAATATAATATCAAAAAATAAACATGGCTTCAGTATTGCATTTTACATTTCCAGTAGGTTTAACTTTGTCCACTTAGTAATTTGAATGTATAGTTCTCCCAGATGGCATATGGAAATGTAAACACAATAAATGGGTTTAAGTTGTATTTTTTATAATTAATAAAATTTAAAATTGACTTAAAATCATTTATGCAGATAACCCTAAAACAGTTATTATTTTCACCTATTAAGAATAGTTTTAACACATTTACTCTTGGATAAAATTGTAAATGTCTTTTGATTTTCCACATAAATTTTACAAAATCACCGAAGGACAGTTTTATATTATCAGTAAGCTCTGTGTCCTAATGGCATGGAATATTTTTATAGCAGCAAGTTGACACAATGAAGTAAATTCTTGGTTATGATAATAGAGGAGGCTAAAAAAGGTATCATTTTATGCCTTCATTTAGTAACTAAGCATTTATTTAATATCTGCAATATACTAGCTTTTCTAGTCATGGCCAGATATATCAGTGAATAAAAGATGTGCATATATTGCTTTTTTTGATGCTAAACTCAAGTATTATTTTTAAAGTAAAAATGGATATGCATAGCATGAGATCACTTCTGTGAAGTTTACCATCAAAATAAAATTGGTCTAATGTCTAAATTTATGGAGTTCCAGGCGTCTTCGAAAGTTTATCCACTTCTAAGCTTAAGGTTTTTTTCTAGTAAAAGTATTGGTCTTGTGCCTTCCCAACAGCAAGTATTGTCCCAATTCTTTTACTCCTATGCTTATTTGGTGTGTGAAACCTTTTCTCAGATTGCTAATTATTGTTACTCTTTTTCCCCTTTGAATTGAACCTCTTCTTTTTCTTTCCCAGTCAAAACTTTATGCAGGGCTCCGGGATTAATATAAATCTCAGGATCTTTCTAGCTAACTTGAAAAATAAAATAGGAAATGCAAAGAGAAATGAGTTTTGGAATATAAGAACAGAGCTCTCTTTGCCTGTGATGTATGATCACTCTTAATGTTATGAATATTGTTTTTTACTTAGTTAAAATTTTATTATGATATATTTGATGGCAGATTAAATCTGAAACCCTGGGGATCAGTAGCTGCTTCCTCTATCACAGAAAACTTGTTCTTTGTTTCAAAAGAGTCAATGGAGACTTTTAAGTACATCTGTAACAATAACTTTGAAACATGGCTATACTTGAGTCAAAAGTTTGTGTTACTAATAGGACTCTAAAATTATTGTGTATGTGCATTTGCAGTTTTGCCAAGAGAGAAGTTGATGTAATGCTACAGTGATTCAAATCCATTTCATTGCCTTCTTCTTAAAAGAGGAGAGCTTTGGCAGACTTCCCAACTAATGGAGAATTTTAGAGAAGGATCAATGATTATCAGATTTTGGCTTTGCTATCAATGGAACAATCATTTAAGTGTTAGATTTAAATGACTTCCTCTAGAGTGTTCATTCAGACTTACCTGATAACAAAATACTTCAAATTTTCTTGAAACTATATATATTTTGAATTTGAAACCATAAATATTCATGATTGATCCACATTATATGTAAGTATGAAAGCAAAAGGCAAAAACATATCTGAAATCTCTATAAAGATTGGCATAGAAACCTATAATATCATAGATACTATGGTATTAATTTTTACAAATAATGGTCTCATTTCTACTTAGTAACTATCATAATGAATATTTTAAATTATTTGTGAGATTTACAGTTCTTTACACATTTTTAGTCTTCATTAGTCTATCTAAATCTTCGTAATTGAGACTGAGTGTAAACAGGTATAAGTTAACAATTAACTTAATATAAAAAGTCCTTTAAAAGTAACTGAACCAGCCAATGACTTGTACACTTTTAAGTATAATATGCTTATAGACATTGGAAGCCTGACAGTGCAAAAAGATAGACTTAATAAAAGTTACAATGTTTTGAGCAAAATATTTGAAAAAAGACAAAAATAATCCATATTTAAATGCACTACGGAGTGAGAAGCTGAGCCGGTCCCAGAACCCAGAAGGAAGCTCCCTTGCCACCATCCCAAACTCCTAGGGCAGAGAAAGTGAGCCACGCCTCAGTCGCCAGAAGCACCATCCCCCCCGCCCCTGTGGAACTGAACTGAGAAGACACATAAACAAGCCTCAAAAACAGACTTCCGTATCACCTACAGCAACCCCAAAGGGAAACGAGATGGAACAATCTGAACCTCAACCACCTGGACTCTCTGAACTGGCAACAAAAGAGAACCTGGGAGAAATGAAATCAGAAATAATTACTCAGATAACAGCAAAGATTTTGCTCATGGTGCAAGACATGATTAATAAATCTAGAGAGGACACAGATAAAAAAATAGAGGATCTGAGGAATATGTTGGAATCCCAACATAGGAATCAAATGGAATCCATAAAACAGATGCAAACAGATTTCCAGGAGATTAAAAACTCCATCAAGAGTCTGTGCAGCAGAATGAACCAATGTGAGGATAGAATTTCAGATATAGAAGATAAGATTGCAATTAATGACCAGAAAAAGAAAAATTTCTTTAAAATTGTAAGGGAGCATGAGAAATAAATCCAGCAGCTGCTAGATGACGCAAAGAAGAATAACATAAGACTGATTGGAGTCAATGAAGAAA
>NW_004624932.1:364907-416881 GCF_000247695.1 Heterocephalus glaber | reverse complement strand
CTTTAATCTGTTGAGAAGTTTCTGTTCTACTTCTAGTCTCCTGATAGCTTTTACCATGAACAGCTGTGGAATTTAGTCCAATACTTTTTCTCCAACTAGTGACAGGATCACATGGCTTTTTCCTTTCCTCTGTTAGAACGATAACTTTTCTGGGTGGATCTTCCAATGCTGAACCAGCACTGCCATCTCTATAACAAAACCACTTTCTACATCCTGCCAGATCTGACTTCTAGTAGTTTGTTTTGTTAAACAAATTTCTATCTATGTTCATACTTTTTTCTTCTATTTTCTTCATCCAGTTTTAGTATTAGCACAATGTTGATTTCCTAAACTGAGGGGAGAAGTGTTCCTTCTTTTTTCTGCTTTAATGGTTTGATATAATTTATCAGTTAAAATGTATATGAGCCTGCTGTTGTCATTTAGGTAGCTTTTCAAGCTAGGAATATACTTTCTTTAATAGGTGCTATTCAAATTTTATGTTTCCTCCAGAGTTAGTTTCATTAATTTGTCTTCCAAGGTCCTTCTTAGAAGTTGTCAAATTTATTCCAAAACAGATTTTTGAAATATGCTTTATCCTTTTAAATTCTGTAAAATCCGTGGTAATGTCTCCCAGATCTTGATATTGTGGGGGTTTTTGTTTTTTGGGGTTTTTCTTTTTTTGGTACCAGGAATTGAACTCGGGACCTTCGACTTGCAAGGCAGGCACCAGAACCACTGAGCTAAATCCCCAGCCCTAGTTCTTGATATTATAATTTAAAAAATGTGTAATTGATATTGTGTAATAGGAAGTAAAGGTCTAAAGGAGCAGGGCAAGTGGGAGGGGTAGGGGAAAGGAAAAAAAAGCAAAAGAAAAAATATGAGAAAAGGAAAAAAATGGAAACAAAGTCTTTGCAAATTGGGAAGGGTGGAGGGGGTGAAGGGAGGGCAAGGGAAGGGGAAAAAAATAAGAACCAAGATACTCATGTAAAGGTACAAGATCCCAATGATGAATGTAACTGTATTTTATACCTAGAATGTACCTATAAACTTAATGGGAAAAAAAAAAGAAAGTTCAAGTCAGTGACAGATGAATTTAGGCAATATATTAAGCCATCCTGCAGTGCTGTGAATATGGGTGGGGTCCTGGAACACCATGGATGTCATCAATAGGTCATAGAACCCTGCTGAGGCCTTTGTGATAACTGGTATCATACCAACCAGGGTATCATACTGAGCCTTACGAAGGACAGTGATCTGGTGAACAGATAGCATCTTATTTGCTTTTTTTTGGTGTATACATTTAATTTCTTATCATTACTAATAATTCTCTGAGAACAGTCTCAGACTCTTACTTGATATCACAATTCTGCAAAGAGTTGAGCAATGAAACATAAAAAGAAGGAAAAACACCAGGAGAAGAAACTCTTCAAAAGACCTGTGAAGAAGTCAAGGGGTACAAGAAGAAAGTTGGATTTACAAGATGTTCTGCAGGGTAGAGCCAAGGTACTGGCCCAAACTCAAGGCCGCAAAGTGGTGGACAGTTCTTCCTCAACCTCAGTGCACTTCTCCTATGAAGACAAATTCTTGGATGCAGAACTGCACAACTCTCCAGAGGATGCCGCTGAGACACATGAGATGGTCCCAAGTTCAAATCTGGATGCAGCAGAGAATTTCTCAGTCTCAGAACATTTTCCCTGCATCCCTTCTTCAAGCAAGTGCATTCCTGTGGACCAGGATGGTCCTGGATCTGCCCAGAGGCTTTTAAATCAAGATTTGACGGAGAGCAAGAATTTCTCCTTCATGGAACATTCCCATTTGCCTTCCTCCTTGGCCAGTAACCCTTCAAAGTCTGCAACATCTACTGAAAAGAAAAGAGTCCTGAAGGTTTACCATAAGCCTGTCCCAATGAAAAGGGGTATGGCTTCCTTGGGGGATACAGAAGAAGATTTGGAGCCCCTCACAAAGATGACAAGAAGAGCAAAAATTACCTTTCCTGAGAAGATCCCTTCAAAAGCCAGCCTCTCTCATATGTGCCTAAGAGACGTCCTAACTGACAGTGAAAATGGCTTGCACGGGGAAGGCCAAGAGGAAAGGGAAGAGGCTGAGAAGCCACCTGAGCATCTGGCCCAGGGTTCGGTGCTGGAGGATCCGTATAGTGGCTTTAGGTGCATGGTCTGCTGCCAAGTCTTCCCCAATATGCGGCTGTTTAAGAAACACCGGGAGGATGGGGTTGAGGGTGGTGCTTCATGCCTTAGTCTTGCATTTGCCAAACCAAGGAACACAATGAAGCAAAGCAAGAGAATCACAGAGGAGGAGGATAGGAATATGACAACATCTGGAGGTGATACGGAGATATGCTTCAGGTTCTTGTTACTTTTGGCTTTTTGTGCCTTTTTGTTTTAGTATTATAATAAATAGAAATTAAATCATAAAAAAATAAATGCACTACACAAATATATAAAGATTACTGGATACTGTGCTGTGAAAATGAAATGCTTTTTTCTTTTTTTGAGACAGGATCTCAGTATATGGTACAGGTTGGCCTCAAACTTGTGGCTATCCTCCTGCCTCAGCCTCCTGAATGTTGAGATTACAAGTGTCCATTACAATACTTGTCTAAATTTTGTAAAAAAGAAGACTTTAGTTCACTTTTTCTCCACCTTTTATTATCTTCTTAACCTGGCCATCTTTAAATATCAGTTTCCTCATATATAAACATTGCCTACTTTTTAATAATAGTTTAGCATGGATGTTATACAAATTACATGGTATGATGAAAGAAATACAAATAGGTAATCTATGTATAACATCTGTGAGATATTTAATAAATGTTACTTTTCTAAAAATGACAAATATAGTGGTGGAAAACAAGTGATGAAAAAAGTTTGAATTTAATGGCTCGACTGAGCTCTTTAAATGAGCGATAACAGTATCAGTGCACTCATTTCTCCAGTAAATACTTTGGGGCAGCTCTCTGTCATCTGATTTTTAGTCCCTGAAGGTAATGAAACTCGATTTTATGGGAAAAATATGGAAAGAAAGATAATAGAGTTGTCCCTAGGGTGAAGGAGGAAGATAATGCACTTTAATTAGCCAAGTCCTACATTAAAATGTAAGGACCTAAACATAGTGAGAAGTTGCATAACATGGGTATCTTAATCTAAATCTGAATATCGGGTTCTATGGTTGAAGGCAGGAGAGAGTGCGCTGGGAGGAGCAAAGCTCATAACTAGATTTAGGCTCTTCGTAAGCTCTTGAACTATACTGATACTGGACTGGATTGGGCACAGGCTGACACACAGAGTTCACCTCAGTGGTCTATTTGGGAGTTGATGGTGGCTTAGGCTGGGATAATAATAGTGCAGATGGATCAAAAGGGACTGAGTTCTGGAGTGAATTCTACTATAAGTCAACAGTTTCCTGAAAGGTTATGTAGGAAAAGTCAGTGGTTACTCAAAGCTGAAGATCTGAAAGATTGAAATTGCCTTTAAATGGAATGAAAAAAAAAAAAAAAAAAGGTAGAAGCAGGATTCTTTGTTGTTTCATTGAGGGGAACTTTTTTGGGAGGGGAGGGTGTTTAATGTAGAGGTTGAATGGAAGCCAACTTTTTAAAAGGCATTGCTCCATTGAGATATCTCTAAAGTTGGACAAAAGTCATTCATTTAGGGCAAAAATATAGCATGTAAATTTATTTTCTAAACTATGAGCATTGCTACGTAACCTAATAGTAATTATACAGTGTATGTCTAAGACAGGAGAAAAACATTCCAGAATTGAATAGTAGAACAGTCTAATATATTGTATAAGGACAAAGTTAAATAATAAGTAAAGAACTGTGGGAGGGAGTTTCCAAGGGCAGCATGGAAATCAGGGTCTGTGGATAATGGACGCTCAGGATGGATGTGTTTGTGTGAGTATTGAGTAATGAAATGTACCACATCTTATTCAGAGGCCAACTGAAGAACTGAGAATTTACTATTTGGCCTTTTGAAATGTGAAAATCATCTGTAAACTCGACAATATATTTAGTACGATTGAGTATAATCAAGATAGTGTGATAGAAGAAAAATTAGAGATAAGGAACAGAGGTATATACTCACGTGTTACATATATGTTTGAGGAACTTGGTTGTAAAGTAAAAAAAATGAAACATATTAGGTATTATAATTATTAGGTATTATATATATTAGTATGAAGATTAATTTATAAACATTTTAATTACTAAATGATATGAACATAGCTATGGATTATTTGATACTGAATGAATTGTACATGCTTCAGTAAATTATATGAAGAATTATTATGTTTTCTTAATAATACTAATATTTAAAAGCTACGAATATAACCCCAATTCTTGCACCAAACTCAGAATTTCACAATCTTAGTATACTTAAAAATCTTTACAAGTACAAAGGGAGAAATACTGATGAAGAGTAGGTTACTGTTGTAAGTAGATTTTCTAGAATCTAAGTAAAAATAATACTCCATTGATTCACAATAATTTTACCTACTTTAAATTTGTATTAAAGGATTGCTAGGTTTCTTATGGGATTCTTTAAAATGACCTGAAGAAAATCAGTTGGTGGACTCTGCCCTTTGATATTATAATTCACTTTACTCTTTAGCACACAAAGATGTCTTAGGAGCCAGGAATTTAGCTCAACAGCACCACCTGCCTGGCAGGCATAAGGTCCTGAGTTCGATCCCCGTTACCAAAAAAACCCACAAAAAAACCCAAAAAACAAAAATGACTTCTTAGACAGCAGTTTCATATTTTAGAGGACAGTCAAATTTGTATATATAAATAATATTTGTTCATCAGATACATTTCTTGGCTATCAGTTTTTCTATAATTAAAAAATTTTGAAGTGTGTATAGTTTATGTATTCCAAAGTTTTGTATCATAATTTTCCATGGTAATAATTATTTACCTTCAAAATTTAAAATGATTTACATTTCTATTACGGTTCTCCTTTTTCATTCTCAAATCCTTTTGTAGTGATAATTAAATCATCAGGTGATCAAACCACTCACATTGTATCAAAATAGTTTACATAAGGAAAACATATTTTGCATGAAATTTAATCTATGAATAGTACACAAGTGTTTTCCTTATATTGTGTATTATTTCCTCTATTTTATTTTACTCAATAGTGTTTAAGAATTGAGAACATCTTGTTCCAGTGACTATCCTATCATTAACTTTACTTAGCTGAGGTATGACCCTCCTAATTAAGAAATTCTTTGCTCTGGATGGTGGCATATATTAAGTATATTTTGGAGATACTTTTTTTTTCTGTACTGAGAATGGAACCTCGAGGTACTTCAAACATACTGTGTGGGTTTTTTTTTTCTCTTTTTTTTTGAGACAGGGTCTCCTTACCTTGCCCAGGCTGCCTCAGACTTAAGATACTCCTGTTTATCCTCCCCAGTTGCAGGGGTTAAAGACTTTTTTGTTTTGTTTAGTTTTTGGTACTAGGGATTGAACTCAGGACCTTGTGCTTGTGGGGCAGGCAGCGGCACCACTGAGCTAAATCCCCCGCCCTAAAGACGTTTTTAATGATTAATTGGTATTGTTCATGAAAAAAATGATGTTTATATCTGAAGATGCCTAAACAACTCTTTGTAATTTAAGATAAGAAAAAACATACTCTTTCAAGGACTTATTCAAACTACTTGACTAATTATTCTTTTTTTTTTTTTTTGGTACCAGGGATTGAACTCTATGATTGATTATTCTTAATGTGACTAAAATCAAATCACTATTGTCTCTGTTATAAATGTATTACATATTTAATTACTTCATATTTGATTAAAGCTATTCTACATCTTGTTATATATTTGAATTATTTATATAATTTCATATATCATTTAACAATAATGCAATTGGTTCCATTGTTGAACAACAATATAAAAATAAACACCCTCATGTAGTTACCTCAAAATAAATGATATAAAAAATATTAAAACATAACTGTATAAAATGTAGCATAAAGGAAATATGTTACAAAAATGTTTTTTGACCAAAGATTATAGAACTTTTTATATTACTAGATGTTACCATCTTATGAGCTATTAATATGAAAATCACTGTTTTTATTATTGCTTTTTCCCTCTGAGAGTGTTTAAATAGTAGGTGATGTTCTTTAGATATGTCAGTTTTTCTTCTGATGTACTTGTCAAAACAAGGAGCTAACTTGGGACTGAGTGCATCCAAGCTGCCAGCACGTGCTATTTAGGATGTCATCATTTTACATTGTAACATCGCTGTGTGCTGAAAGCCAGCTGGTGCATTCAAGTTTCTTATTGGAGATTTTCATTTGATTTATTATTGTGATTTTGGTTTTGAACAGAAACAATCATTCATATGCATCAAGCACATTGAAGCTACTGGAGGCTTTCTCTTTTGCTGAGTAATTTGCGCTATCAATCTGCCAGTCTGGGGGAATTTCCAGCTTGGATTATTAGTGTTTGTTTCAGAAGGAAGTGATGCATCCCCCACACACACCTACTGAAATAAGAGAAATAGTTTTCAGTGGGCTAATGAGCAGTGGTGCTTCCCTCATGATGTTTTTGTGTAACATGGATCAGCACGATTATTGTATCCCAAATCTACATAATTCTCTTTTGTAACATAGCAAGAACCAGCAGCAATGACTTCTTTGCTTGCAAAGTAAATGTGAACTAGACCTTGTGCCTTGGTTGTATTCCTTTATTTTAAAGAGGTGGGCCTTTAATATTTTGATATGTTTCTTTTGTAGGAATAACCTGCCTGTAGTAATTTCACGTTCATTCTACTTTAGCCATATTCATGCTTTAATGATTGTGTTTAGTTGTAAGCAGAAAGTGCTGACATTTAACATGTTTCCAGAAAATATATGCAAACAAAATTTATTTCTTTATTTCATGATTTGAGTACTGATTGGATTATAGCAGTTACATTCTTTTTTTTTTTATTAAATTCTTTTATTGGTACATTGTAGGTATACAACACTATTACATTTCTCATTGGGAATTGTACCTTTACATGATGCATCTTGGTTCTTATTTTTTCCCCATTCCTAGCCCTCCTTTAATCCTCTCCACCCTTCCCTATTTACACAGACTTTGTTTCCATTTTTTCCATTTCTCATCATTTTTCCTTTCCCTTCTTTCCTTTCCCCTGCCCCTCCCACTACCCCTACCCCTTTGGACCTTTTCTTCCTATTTTGCATTATCAATTATTCATTCTAATCATTGGCACATTTTAGGTATACAATATAATGGCATTCATCATTGGAAATACATTCTTATATATTTCATGTTTGGGATTATATCAGACTGCACAAAGCCCTGCTTTGATGCCAAAGTGTACAATTCTAAAGTAATAAAAACAAAATTGTTAAAAGACTAATCCTTGAGATAACAAGAGATTTCACTTTTCAAGTCAAACAGTTCTGCATTGTTTGATATTTTTATGATGAGGACTTTCATAAATACACAAATAAAAATTTTATGTGCTATTCAGTTTATATTCTCAGAGAAGCATAAGGAAAGAGTTATAAAATCATTAGATATAATTGGACTGAAATGTTTCAATTATTAGTCTAATGTGCTTTTATTTGATTCATTTTGAAAATAGCCATAAAGGGGAAAAAACAAAATTTTAATCTTTTTGTGCCTACTCCTTTAATTATATCCCTGTTTATTTGTTCATCATGACTATTTCCTTTTTTCTCTTATCACATATTGAATGTACATGTAAAATTCTTATTATAATCATAATAGTATCAGTGTTGACTAACAATATCACAGATGTATCTTCATAATGAGGCTGTGTATTTAAGTAAAGATGAAAGTTAGTATTTTTCTAAATATATTTCTTTCCCTTTTCCTTATTCTTTGAGGATTAGTCTTTTTGCTCAAATCTGTTTTTCTCATTTCTCTCAAAAGCATTAAGTAGCCAGAAAAAGTGATAACCTGTATTTGCTAACTTATGCATATCTTCCTTGAGCATTCCTATTTCCTTCTCAGCTTCTTGCTTCATTAACTTAACATGGACCAGGTAAACATTACCATACAGCAAACCATGTTTTCAGTGTCCAATTTCACACATTCTAAAACCATAAAATGTCAATTAAGGCTGTACTCAGTGTATCAATTGAAGCTTGTAGATATTTATGAGTAAAAATTAATCTCTTTGGGGGCCGGGGATTTAGCTCAGCGGCTCCACCAACTGCCTCACAAGCACAAGGTCCCAAGTTTGATCCTCAGTACCAAATAAATAAATAAATAAATAAAAAATAAAAAATTAATCTCTTTGGAACTAGCTATGATTAAGTATAAGATGTTATCAAAGATTTACATGACATTTTTAAGCTGGTCTTTCTACGTTATCTTCTCAATCTATTTAATGACATGTTCAAAAAGGGGGCAGGCTTTTCTATCATGGTCCTTCCTTGCATGTGCCTAGGCACATGTTCTTTATAAATATTTATTGAATGAATGCAACTCTGTTCTCTAGGACTAAAGAGTAGCCAAATGAGGAAAATCTCTGCCATCACAGAACTTACATTTAACGAAGAAAGAAAAGTAGCCAAACTTAAAGGCAGAGGATTACTCTGGATTTCTTGCAAAAATATATGGGTTCAAGGACAAGAGTCTGGGAGACCTCTTGTGAAGTTACTGAAACAATCTAGAGGAAAGATGGTGATGATTTAATTCATGTTACAGGCAGAGGAGATTATACTAAAAGGATGAATTAAGAATATGGTTTTACTGTATTCTTAAAGAGCCAAAATACAACTGGAACAAGAGAATTGCAAGTAGCTGGGATGTGGAAGTCTAAAGAAAGGGACCATTTAGAAGGTGAGAAAATAATTTGAATTGAGCCATGTGTTTTTCTATGGTAGTGACCTTTAAGAGGAAACAGAGAGTGAATGTTCTGCAAAAGTAGTGTATGATTGTAGGGCCCACGTGAATTTAGTGGTCATTAGTTTAAAGTGAGACCAAATACTGAAGCATCTCTTTCCTTTCAAACATGTACTGATGCCTGCATATAAAGGCAGACTTGAAGCTTTCCTAAGTGTGTATGACGAAGTGAGAGGAAAGGAAAGGGAGATTGCAGAAAAAGTGACTTTCATAATCATTGGCTCAAAACTGGGTCAATAGAGAAGGGAGGATACAAGCATGGTGAGGGAAATAGAGAAGACTGTGGGGTAGAAGAATTGCTAGGAGTTGAAATATAAGAAGGAGTTCGCTTAAAGTTAAGATTGTGGACCTCTGTAGTTATTGGCAATAACATGAAAGAAATTATAACCGTAGAAATTAGTGGCGGAAGTTGACTGGAAGAAAAATCATTATCATCAAAGTAATTTTAAGTACCACCTACATGGAAGTTAAAAATAGAATTCTGTTTGTGTGAGTTACAATGTAGAGGAAGCAAGAGTTAGTGAGAAATAATTATAGTAGAAAATATATACATCTTTATATAAAGAAAGAACAGTACAGCTTGATGATGCGAGATTGGAAAGTAATCATTTTAGGGGGCAATGACGGGACAGCAGGAGACACCCATGTTGCTTCTAAGCTCAGTGTGTGAGTCACGTGAAAGAAAGCCATCGGGAGAGGGCTGCAGAAGCAGTCTTTTCAGGGTGCGTGACTGTTTGGTTAGAAGAAGAAAGTGAAAGTAATAAATACCTTGTTATAAATTATGTATTTGTAAAATACTCTATTCATCATTAATTTGTATTTGCATGCTTTTGTGAACACTGGAAACTGTGCTCTTGAGCCACTGAAAAGTACTAAGATGCACAGTGGTCAATAATAGAGATGTTGGGGTTTTTAAGCCCCTATTAAAAGGACAGGTCAGTAGTTTAGCAAGGATGCCCACAAAGTGAGTGAGAACATTTGCATAAGAGAAATGTAGATGGAGAAATGCTTTCAAAACAAAACGTATTCATATTTTTTCCAGACAGGGGTGCTTGCATCTAGACATTTTCTGTTCAAATCCATAAATATTAATAATTTTGTATGTTTGTACATTGTTTTAAAATATTTCAGATTAAAAATTATGTAACATGAATTTGTATATCAGTAATTTACTGAGCAATTACAATTTGCTGAGCAATTACCAGGTTGTATATGTCACTCTAAGAGTTCACATCAGGAAGTATTTCTGTGAACAGATCTATAGTAAATCTAAAATTTTGTGAGTCAAAAAGTTGAATAAAACTTGGTTATAACAAGTGAAATGAAATCAGATGTAACAGACCCCATATTGAATGATTCCTCTTATGTGGACAAGGATACTGAAAGAGGAAGTAGATCACCAGGTTGCCTGGACCCTGGTAGGAGTGGAGAGGGACTTGGGGATCATATGGGAAGATAAGTATTCTCTGAAGTGGGAATGCAGTGATATGGAACAATTCTGTCAACATAGTAAAGATCAATGACTTGCATGTTAAAATATAATATATTTAATGCATATTAAAGTCATAATGCAGAGAATGTTGAAAAATAGTATTTAAGTAACAAAACTAAAACAAAAATTGATTTAGTGCAAGTGAATTGGAGGAGGGAAAGCATGTTTATATGGTTTAGCATGTTTTTGTTATTGTCAGTGATCTTCTAATTGGAATAGTTATACATTATATACTTTGATCCAGTAATCTAATATCTGAAAATGTTTTCTGAGAAAAATAATTAAAAGAAAGCAAAAAGGGAAAAAATACATCAGTAAGCAACATCACAATCAGTATTGCAATGGAGAAACATTTGGTGAATTATGCAATTTTATGCTGTGAAATTTTATATACAGTATGATCATACAAAAAACTTTAGAAAATTCATGCTGCTAAAATTTAAAGATTAAAAACATTAGAAAATTATTATTATGCAAATGTGAAGCTTTGGTTGCTTTATTTATAAAATTATAATTTCTGTTTAGAAAATAATTCAAAGCAATAGGAGATTAGCATATTATATTATATTAATAATGGTGAATTGTCATTTCTGAAGTCCAAGTAAGTTATCTCTTAGGAGATAAAAGAATGGCTACACCTAATTTATTAAGTAATGATACCTGGATACCTTATTATGATAGAATATCAGGTATAATATTCAAGGGTATTTTGAAATAAGTCTTAAGTGAATTTGGTATAGTTATAACCTTACTGATTAAAAATAGAGGAAGTTATTGTCTACTTAAATCCAAGTATGCTCTCATCTTTTATAGATGATGTTGACTGTTTTATATTAAATGCTTTTACTTATTTATTCATCCACTACTTACTTTTCACCTAAAATATGGCAGGTACTGTTACAGGTTCTTAGCAGATATCTGTGAGCAAATCAGACACAAGTTCCCATTCTTTCCCATGCTGCATTACATTATAATGTAAAGAGAGAAGCTATCCGCATCAAAGACAGTATACAAAGTGGATAAAATATTTTTAAAGGGCTAAGTGGTATCAAAATACAGAGAAGATGGAGGGAGATCCAGCATGTGAGGACAGAAGACAGTGGGCAGGGAGAGCTTCATTGTGTTGGTGATGCTTGAGGCAAGATACAAAGTGGCGAGGAAGCTAATCAGTTGTATATCTGGAGAAGAGAAATCCAGGCAGAGAGAAAACTAGAGCAAAGGACTCAAGGCAGTACAGTGAGCTGGAGCATGCTGGGATGTTTCTAGAATGTTAAGGAGATCAATGTGTTTGAAATAAAGCCAGTCTGGGCAGAATGCAGTGGTTAAGCTCAAAGAAGTAAGAAAGCGCCTGATCACGCAAGACCTGGAATGCTTTTGTGAGGGTGTTGGCTTTTACTTTGGGTAAAATGAGGAGGTATAGTCGTTGCAGTGTTCTTAATAGGAATATGTGCCCTGGGTTGTGTTTTGTGATTACTGTCAATAGTGTCGAGAATATACTTAAAGTTGTATTGGGCGAAGAGGGGAATTTAAGAGAATGGTAGAGTAAAAGTAGAATACTGTTTACTATAAAAAATATAGTAGTAATTAATATAAGTTAGATTTCCTCCAGGGAAACATCAACAGTAATGGAAAGAACTAGTCATGTTTCAACACATGTTGAACCACGTGCAGTGGGATTAACTAAAATAATGGGTAGAATATGTGGTCTGAGAACATGATCCCAAGGGTTTAGGCTTTTGCTGAGTTGTCCTCACCTGAGATGGTAAAGGAGCAGGAGGAGGAAGATTATGAGCAAGGATAGAATTCTGTTTTTGTATTAGTAGGATTTTCACAACTAGAACAAGATGTCTAATACCTACAATTTATAGGAAAAAAAGGTGAGGATTCAGTCCACGGTCAGCTGACTCAAAGGCAGGAGCATCATGGTGGAAGGGCAAACTGAGCAAAGCTGCTCAGTTCATGATGGCTGGGAAGAGAGCAGAGGAGCAGTGCCAGAGAGGGAGGAGTGAAAGACCAGATAAGAACTCCACATGACACTTCTGTGACTCACCTAGACACACACCAAAGTGTGTTGTGTGGTTATCTTACCTCGTTGCCAAGTGAATTAGGTTGACAGTTAAGTTTAACCGTCACATTTTTAACATATGGAATTTAAGATCCCTACTTGTTACTTAGCTGAAAATGTGTAGTAAGCATTTGGATATGTGAATATGGAATTCAAGGTGGAGGTCCCGAACAACTACATTTAACAAGTGTCACCAATTAAATGATCTCTACAGTTACTGAACTGAAAAACATCATTTATGTCATTAGTGAGATAAAGAATATTTCCAAAGAGAGAGCCCTGTGGCAAACTCAGCATATGAATATGTAAGAGATAAGAGGAAAAACTATTAAAGGATACAGAAATTGAAGAAGGTTGAAAGAAAAAGTAGGGTCTGGGCCAGTACTGACAAAGTACTTATAATTTACTGTCAAAACTGGGGTGCTTTCATGAGAAAAAAAGAAGCTAACAAAAGGAATTAAGAAGATCATACAGTTGGGCTTAATGGTGCACGCTTTTAGTCTCAGCATTTGGAAGACTGGGGCAGAGAGATCACAGTCAGTTTGAGGCCAGCCTGGATTAGATGGTGAGTTTAAAGCCAGGCTGAAATACATAATGAGACCCTGTCCTTAAAAAAAATGGAATGTCTTAGATAATGAACCAAGCATATCATAATAGTTACTCAGGATTTTGACCAATAAATAGTAAGTAAAGGGCTTTAAAAATGAAGGAAGTTTGGTAGAGTGGTAAGGGCCAAACTATTAAATTAGGGATAGCAGAAAGTGGGAAAGTCCTCCTCTTTGCAGAATTATGATTAAGTCAGTCTTGAATACTTTAAGTAGAATGGAACATGGTGAATGTTCAAACCTGGTGAGGCAAGGTGTGAAACTTCAGAATGAGGTCTCTCTCTTCATGTAGGGTGCAGAAAGTGTTCACGTAGGATTGTAATTTTATGAAGATTTGGAGGCTGAAAAACAGAAACAGGTTGTACTCACCCAGGGACAAGTTCTATAGGATGTCAGTTATGAACCCACAGCACTGACCCTGTGCAGTGGACCACAGTCTCACTAGAGATACAGTAATAGTCAACTGGAGAGATACTGGTGTCCATTCGGGGCATAAGTGATTACGGAAGAGTAGGGGAAAAAAGTGTCAAAGGCCATGCATTTATGGGCAGCAAGAGCAAGAAGTACATCATGTGAATTTAGAAGAAGAGATAGTTTATGATGAAAAAATTATTATAAACAGGCTGATCTAACAGATACTATATAAAAAAAGTGGGAGCCAACTTCCTTCCTTGAGGATAGAAATATACAAAATGGAGAGGGAGAAATCAGAATAAATCTTGAATTATTATATTAAAATCAGGAAAATTGCTGTGATTTCATAGTCTTGAATATAATTTGATAGTAAAATTAGATATAAATTTAAATCTTTCCATCTATCTATCTAATCTATCTAATCTATCTATCTAACTGAATACATTTCTTGTTCCCCTCACTGCACTCACTGAAAGGACCAGGGAGCAGTGACACTCCAGTTGTAATCAGCACACCTCAAGTCTACACCTTGGTTTCTAAATACACCCCCTGCCCCTGCTACAAGGAAACAAGATCCTTGCAGTAATGGTTGATGCTTACCTGAAACTGAAAAATAACAGGATGAACCTGGAGTATCTTATTCTAGGAGGGAAGGAGGCAATTGAGGAATGAGGGGCATGTCCGAAGGACCCAGAATTCAGCCTAATGGGTTAACAACAAACCAAATGTGGAACAGTTGGAAATCAGAGTAATGGGAGTGCCTAATTATAACCCAGTGAATAATGCTGGTAATCTTGATCATACAAGTACATAAATGAATGAATAAAATGAAAATTTGATGAGGAATGAGATGTTTACTTAGCCTCAAAGTACTTTTACTTCAAATAGGAAAAACAAGAAGGAAATGTGTTAATTTTACAATGAAGAAGCCTAGAAGATACCACCATATTAAAGTAATCAAAGGTAACATAGTTATTATTGGAATATGATACGGTAGGACATAGGCCACTTGATAGGTTGCAGTGCAAAGAATGCATCATTTCTATGATACTCTGGCTAAAGTTAGGTAACCTTGATGTAGTCATGAAGAAACATCAGACAAACCCACACTGAGAAACATTCTACTGCAATATAATTAGTCTGTAATGTTCAAAGGTGTCA
Organism: Heterocephalus glaber; assembly: GCF_000247695.1. Next base: position 402,255 of record NW_004624932.1, on the reverse strand, counting down.
ACATTACAAAACTGAAATTGAAAACTGTTTCATATTAAAAGAATATTGAAAGTGTTAACAGAATTCAAGAATTATGATTCTCGATTCTATTCATTTGCTAAAAGTGGCATCAGTGGGGCAAGTAGGAAAACGTCTATGGTGTCTGAGGTGAGGTATCAGTCTTAATTTCCTCATTCAGATGGTTGCAGTGTCGTCTGAAAGATATAGATTTGTGCGAAATACACACTAAGGTATTCATGGAATGAACAGATATCATGTCAACAACTGATACCTCTGAGTAATCCAGTTCCTTTGAGGTTAAAAAAAGTCTCTTCTCTGTTTTGAGGAGGATTTTCTATACTTGGAAAGTAGCAGCCCCTAAGACTATCCTCCTTTGTTAATATGAATTAACCTGTTTTACAACCAGTGATTTAAAGTTATAGAAGTGAAGTTTATTTGCAAACCAGGTTGAACACATTATATAATTATCAACAAATACAATAAATAAGAATATACCTTTGAATAATATTCTGAGTATCTGAACATGTCATCTAATATTGTATAACCAAAATAAAAACATTTTATGTGCACATCAGATTAAATTCCATAAGCTTTTTATTCCTAATTCCATCTCTTTTCAACAAAGTATAAGAATTTAAGGGCTAGTTGAGGTTAATTTTAGCTTTTTCTTTCTGTGATTATATGGAATGTCCCCCATTGGCCAAATTTTTATATAATGTTTCACTAAATAAAATGTCATCAGACTCCAATACACTTTGTCCTTTTGCTATTAGAAGTTTTTCTTAACTCATTCTGCTCTTAAAGAGGATGTAATTAACCAACTGTGTTTTCTCCTTGCCTGGGGTCTCTCAAGTTTTTGCACTGGCAGTGGCTATGAGCATCCAGAAATGGATGTTTTCATATGATTGGATGTAAATACTTATCTTTGCTCTGAAGACATTGGAATTTGTTTTGAACTTTTAACATGTCATTATCACTTTATCAAAACATGTAGAATTTCTCAGCACCAGAATTGTAAATATAAAACAAAATATTTTCAAATTAATGTATTTTTGAAGGTGTTAATGTAATGATCCCCAATATCTAAATGTTAAGAATATAAAATACAACTGTGATTTTTTTATAATTGCACAAACTCATGCACACAAGAAAGAAAACTAAATGCAAAGCAATGTTTTCTTCTTTCTTTATATAGTGGAGGAAAAAAGAGAATAAGTGCACATCTTTTCTCCCAAATTATCTGATATAAACAACTTTCACATGTGAGTTTTACATATGATAATTCTAAAATGGTTTAAAATCACAAGTCACTTGCATTAAACTATGAATACTGAATAGCAATTATTGCTTTGAGACTTTTTATAATACACTACTGTACAGATGCTAAGTTGCTATAAATTCTGCTTGAATGTATCACGCAAATTTCAACACTTGTGAAAAATTTTAAAGTACTGATACAAATTACATAGGGTATTCTTAGTTGGACCTTTTCTACCCTATAGCTTTTGAATTTTCCACTTATTTACCTTTCTTTCTAAATTTTCCTTTAGTAGATTAATATTAATGTGCTAAATAAATATTATATAGTGGTCTACAAATATTGGGAAATGTTTTGAGATAAAAGTTCCCAATATTTCCAGAAGTTGTGTCTCCTTTGTTTCAACAATATGATTCATTAAATTGTTTTCAAGAATTAAATTCATCAAATGGATTCATGAATCACATTTTATATGTAGCTATTCTGCTAGAAATTCTATAGGAGACAAGCTAATGTTTAAGCATATATATGTACATATATATCATATTAACAATGTCACATGATATATTAGAATTTCCCTATCTGTATAATGAAACATTGTACACTTGATCTTATCCAACAGTCCAAGAAGTGATGAACTGTTGTAAAATTTAATGAAACAACAGATACTTATTATGTCAGTTTCTCAGGGTCTAAATTCTAGATGCAGCTTAGTTCTGTGCCTTTGGTTTAAGGTATCTTATGTGGTTGCATCCAAGCTATCGGCCTTGACTAGAGTCATTTTAAGAAAACCTGGGCTCAAAGATCTGCTTCCAAGTTCTCCCCTATGGTTTTGGGCAGGCTTCAGTTCCTCATTGGTTTTCAGTTCTCATGTTCTCATGTTGCCATAGGAGTTGTAAGACTCATAGGATGACTCAAACGTTGCAGTTTGCTCCCCTAATACAGGTAACCTAATGGAGAGCAAGAGAAAGTGAGTGTCTAAGACACACCTCAAATTCTTTTTTCTTGTAACCGGATCACCGATCATCACTTTTGTTATGTTCTGTGTATTAGAAGCAAGCTAATGAGTTTAGTTCACGCATAAAGGGAGGGGCCACATAAAGGTGTGAAGGAAAAGGTTAGGGCCACTGTGGCCCATCTCAGCTGCTGAATACCCGCGGATGTGAAAATATGAAGAAAAAAATTACAAAATCTTTTCCTTTCTTGGTAGTATTTTTTCTCTTGGACTATGACTGGAAGGAGTCATGCCGTAATTGATAAAAAGCGAAAATGTTGTAAACCCTATGGAATAAATCAGTTTTATGTTCTTGTCCTGGAGTTAGGAAATTAGTCCCCTTTCTTTTTATTTTTTTTTTCAAATGTTTCTAGATTCTCATCTCTGTAAGGTAGTTGTGTTTTTTAATTGCAATTTTGCTAATTCCAGGACAAAATCAGGGAAATAATCAGGTTCTTCTGTTTCTGTTTTCCACAGATTCATATTTGACATTCTAACTTCTATGGAGACTGACAAGTTTTTGTAAATTCTAGGAAAGCACACATTAGTTGACATCTCTCTGTCTGTCATCTATGCTGAATCCATTTTAACTGTGCCCCACATGATGGAAGGACCCACATGTGTTTCTATGTACGGCCACACGGTTCTGCTGTGAGGGTTACCAAAATGCAGGCCTGATCATCTGATAGTTCTGAGAGAAGAGGGCATGTTGTAAACTAGCCACACTCCACAGCTGATTCCTAGAGATTATTATATAGAGATTATCAAGAGAATAACTGATTCATTGAAATAATCATTCTTTCCTGAAAATCATTCGTAGATAATTTAAGCAATGATTTAATAAAAGACATTATTGACCATCTCACTGCTTACCATTTATAACATATACATTAGGGCACTGTATTTTGTCCTATTTAAAAAAATTAAAAATAATCTTTTAAATATCTTTTAGTACTACATCAGTAGTTAAACTTTTGCATCATTAATCAATTTCAGTGTCCATTGTCAAAGAAAATCTGGTAAATACACTTCACCAAGGGATTCTTACCGGTTGTGTTTCTTCTGCACATTAATTTTGATTATAAGGCTTTCTTTGCTATAATAGCTACTTCTTTATACTACCAGTATTTTCCTATAACAATGACTTTAAAAAGAAAAAATATTTTGAATTATGTAAAACAAATTTGATTGCTATTATATGTTTTAGAATATCTTTTTTACCTACTAAACTCAAATCTAATCTTATTTGGCATATTATGCTAAAGACTGCTTTTGAACTATTTTAACAAGTTGGAGGATGTTAAATAAGGTCATGTTAGAAACTAGTCAGTGTTTACTGAGCTTATCTTGGAGGCAGGAGAGATAGAGAGAGAGAGAGAGAGATTAGTTATTGAACATTTCTCTTCCTCCTCTCTTGGAATTCTTTCCTTCCTTGATATATGCAGTATTCTGTGTGATTATTACATTTAACTGGGATGTCTTTAACTACTAGTATTGGACTGTAGTGATATGTACTTTCTAGTCTTATCATCTCTTTTCGCCTGTCTTCTAAATAAGTAAGCATTTAGCTCATAATATCACCTTATATTCTTTTGCCTCCATTCTCATTTTATAATTTTTATTTGTATCAAAAATATAAAACACTGTCTTCACATTCGTAACTTATATTCTAGCTCTTAATATTTATATTTATTTCTGAGTTGGGATTATAAACTTGTAGTTTTCTGCTAAACATATTTTATCCAGATTGATCATCAGCATTCAAATTAATTATCATTTTATACTTCCTGTATTCATATTAGACTCTTTAGAAATATAATTTTACATTCCACAAATCAAAAATTTAGAATATCATTCCTACAAATTAGAGGTGAATAATTACATCTATTTTTCCTTCACCAGTCTTTGTTTTCTTTTCCTGTGTTTACTTTGACACCTTTATTGCTTTGGAACTTTAGTTCTTTGACTTCTTTTTTTGGTACCAGGGATCAAACTTGGGATCTTGTGCTTGTGAGGCAGGCGGCAGACCCACAGAGCTAAATCCTCAGCCCTAGTTCTTTAACTTCTTAACAGGCCTTTCCTCTGTCATTCTTTGGAGGATGTTATACTAATCTTTCAGAATCCATTTCTTCCAGATGATTGTTTTTTTAAAAAAATAATAATTCTAGTAGAAAAAAAAATGAGCTCACATTACCACTGGGAAAATCTGCAGCATCTTTACCTACAAATCAAAATAAAGCAAACCCCTATTATCCCTCTCACTGGGATGCTTACCACTTTCCAGCTTAAAGAAATCTCTTTTTTAGCCAAACTAAAATGACCACAATGACTAAAATAATTTTCTAATTTTCACCAGAAAGACACTCTGCCTTTATATATATTCACACTGCTCACAGCTTGACCAAATTCCACAGTGTCTTAGCTTCTCCAAAGTAACTATAGAAAAAGTTACTTCTTATTTACTGATTCGAGAAGAAATATATTATCAATTTCACTCATTTAGTACTTAAAATTTGACCTTTATTCCAGTTATTCTCCAGGCCTATATGCTGTGAAATAATTTCTATGGCTTTTGTTCTGTTAATCACTTTGCCCTGGCAAACTTCTTTTCGAGACTTTCATTAAATAATATACAATTGTGCTACTGCACATAATTGGGGTTATAAAACAGTTTAGTAAAATTAATTAATAAAAAAGTATCTAGGAAGTCATTAAATGCTTTATGCCAAGCAATAGTTTTGTAAATAGCCCATTATCAAAGTAAAAGCACAATTTAAGTTAGAAAATATTTTTACTGAATGATATTAAAATTGTCAGATGTCAAAATAAGAATACAATTGAGATCTAGCCAAATCTGTGTTAGTGGGAAACATATCTTAGAAGTTTGCATGTACAAAAGAAGAAATTTTGAAAAGTTTCAATTTATGTATTTGACTCAAGAAGTTAATATAAATATGAATCAAAAACTAAAATTGGCATTCTAGGAACAAAAATCTTCCAACATTAATTTTGCTTATAAGACATGGAATGACTTCAAAGGAGTTAGTTTGTGTCTGGATTTTCTAAAAGATACATTGTTTAAAATCAAAGCTCATTTCAAAGATAAAATGAATATTTTAATGCACAGTGACTTAATCATCATATTGTTGCTTATAGTTTTGATGTTACTAGCTAGAATTTATGCTTATTCTGCTCTTAAGCGAAAGTGTAAAATTATGTGAACAGTGCCTGAATTCCTTTATAGGAAAAGTGCCTTGCAGAATATTGCTAGAGATTAATATCTAAGAATATACACTTTAGCAATTTTTTGATAAAAGAAATGTCTCATACTGTCATTTCCAATATAATAAAACACTGCTTAGTGACACATACTATATCTTAATTTTGTTTTCTTCCTATTGAATACTGATATGTTAAACAGTGCAATGAGTAAACATTTTCACGCTTATTTGTGGGGCTAAGGATATGATTGTATCCCTTAAATATGCATGTCAAATGGGATATTCCAGATGCAGTGATAGTAATGACTATGAAATTTGGGTTTCTAGCAATACTTAGAAGGCATTATAATTCATATTATCTCACCTTATACTAACATGTTTATGGACTTTAAATGTATATGTGTACAGTGTGGAAATGCTGAAAATGGAAGATGTCTTAATTACTATTCTGGTTGCTAAGACAAAATACCTGATACTGAAAGTTAAATGAGGAAAGGTTAATTGCAGCTAACAGTTTATAGAGGTTTCAGTTCATAGTTGGTGGGCTTCAAGGCAGGGTGGCATGGCAGAGGGGAACCAGTCACGGCAGACAGAAAACAGCATGAGCAGCAAGCAGCAAGTGACCACAGCATCCCTCTTTCTGTCCTCTGCATTATATCAAGGCTACTCACCCTTAGGACAAGTAGCACTCATATGCAGGACAGGCCTTCCCATGATTCACCCAGAGCTGTGCCAAACCAATCAGTGAACTAATTTAGTAATCACACATCCTTGATTCTCAGATCACACACTCTAAATCCAGTCACTTCTGAAAAAGCATCACCTATGACCCCATGAGGCTTTGAGGGAATTTAGAGATAAGCCATAGCAGAGAGTATTAAAAGACCTAAAAGATCAACACAAGTAAGGAAGATACACTGGTATTGCCCATGGCACAACAAACTCTTTGACAATTGTCTGAGTCATAGCTCTTATGATACTGCTACTGAATTCTCCGGCTCTTTATAGTGCCTTAAAATCTTGAACTGTGTTACATGCTCCAAAGGCAACTTGAAAAAAAATACACAAGTGATTAATATAAGATAAATAATTTTTCATTGGCAATAAATATATAGCATAAATTGAATACTCTAATCAATGAAACTAGAAGATATATGTGAATAGGAGATATTAATTATTATCAATTATTCATGTTTTCTTCTAAACAGATATTTTTGAGAATTTACATTTTAGGTGGTATTCTAGCCCCCCAGGGCATACAAGACTGAATAACTATGCAGAAATCTTAGTTCTAAATGCATTTATATCATTTGATGAAACTGATGATGAAATTTACATGAACAGGTTTAAAAGTTAATATTAGGTAAAATAATGTGAGTTATCCTTTATGTACACTAAAGTATTGCTTTAAAACATATGATTTTTGGAGTACTAAAGGAAATTCAAAGGTTTTTTTGTTTTTGTTTTTGTTTTTTTGCCACAAACACAACCAGGCAACCTAGAGTACTTTGAAAGTTGTGTGTAAATGTCTTCATGTATCTATAAGAAGGGTGGTGGAGGAAGGCATTAATGGAATCCCTAAAAATGCATATTATTTTTGAAAACTGACAAGTTGATATATTTATATATTTAGTGACACATCTATTAAGAGACTGTATTTTATATTTAAATTTAAATTTTAAAAAATGATCTTAGCAATACTGCCAAAATATATTTTACAGCAAAACTAAATTGATCTCATGGAAGCATGTTTTACAGGGTAATGCATGTTAACTTTCTTTTCTATGCTTTAGTTTTTGATCACTTGACAGGAAATGCAAATGTTTTCCATAAGTGCCTTCTATGTTAATCTGAGTGTCTGACCTTTTCATAATGCAGCAATTTTCACTTTAGTCATTTCCCCTTGATTTATCTTCTCTCATGAAAGGTTGTTTGTTTTTTTTTTACATTTTTATGTTGCCAGTGGAATTATTAAAGAGCTGTCAGTTGAAACATGACTATCATTGTCCCTTTTTACGAGGAGAGAATATTAAATAGAATTTATACTAATTTCATAGGAGTAGCTCTTTTTTATATTTAATACACTTCTTGCTTCTAATGAGAGAGGAAAATGCTATAACCAACGATTCAAAAAATTCTATAATATTAACAGTAAAAGAGGTTTGTTGACAAACTTTGTATATATAAATTTTTATTACTATTTATTTATTTATTACTTTCTGTTTCTATTTTGGGTAACTCTTACTATCTTTTCCCTTCTCCTTGTTCTCCAGTATTTTAAGAGAAAATATATTTTCTTCATAATTTTATTGCAGTTATTTTACTTTATTAATGAGGTGGTAGTCATTCATCCAGCAAAATATTTTTTCAAAACAACTTCAATCAGAATTATAAAGCAGTGAAATTAAGTGATTTTTTAAATGATTAGCAATCTTGTGCAGATTTAAGGATTCAAAGTTAACATTTAATAGAGTGTAAAAAGTTATACCATTATACAAGTGTCTATTCTCCTTATAAAAGATTTTAAAGTATACTATTCTAAAAAATTATCTAACTAAATCTTAAACTGAATGATAAACTCTACATTTTGCTGTGGTCATAATTATCACTTAATAATTTGATGACTACCATATACATTAAACACTTGGAAATGTATTTGAATTTCTTTTTAAAAAATATGTTCTTACACATGCTTTGAATAACCATTCCAGTTGGGACTGGGGAGGGGACAGTTTGGAGGGAAAGATGTATTGTGAGGGCATACCTCATTTTACAGTAGAATAAGGGAAATATAAGTTTTGCTTTTGTATTTAAATGAAGCAATGCATACTAAGGACTTCGGACAGATATTTGATTAGAAGGGGTTCTTGACTTTATAAACTACATCAAATTGAAAATGTCCTGTGAAAAAAATTACTGTAATTAACACTGCAGAAAATATATTTAAACTACAGGAGTTTCCTTGTTTCTTGGAATTGATCTCATTAAAATCTTTCAGAAATGTCATCCTGACCCTAACTTACTGATAAAATTTGAGATAGATTATCTTTTCATATAGTTATTTATCATATTTAGGTCATCTTTGGTAGGTGTTTCCTGAGGCCTTTGGTCCATTTTTAAATTGGGTTGATTTGTTATTGTTGAGTTTTAAAAATTTTTTGCATATCTGAATAACCACCTTTTATCAATTATTTCTTTTGCAGATATTTTCTTTAAGTCTATGACTAGCTTTTTCATTCTTTTCACAGTGTCTTTCATAGAGCAAAAATTTGTAATTTCAATGAAGTCAAAATAATTAGTTCTCTCCTCAATCATGCTGTTGATATAACATCTAAAAGACCATTGACAAACCCCAGGTGATTCAGACTTTGTAGTCTTTTAAGAGTGCACTGTTTTATGTTGTACATTTGGATCTGTGTTCCATTTGGAAATAACTGTGGAAAACTTAAAGTTTGTGTTACTTTTACTATAAGATTCATATTTTTTTCATGTGAACAGTAAATTTTTTCAAAACCATTTGTTGAAAAGGCTATCTTTTCTACATTCAGTTATTTTGTTCCTTGGTTAAAGGTCAGCTGACAGCATTTATGTGGATCTATTTCTGAGCACTTTATTGCATTTATTAATCCATTTATCTGTGCTCTCACCTATACCACCTTTGCTTGATTACTTAGCATTTGAATAAGTCTTGATGTTAGGAAATGTCAGTCCTCCAACTATTGTTAATGGTATTTGAAAACTTTTACCTTTCGATCTACATAATTTTACTGTCAGGTTTTCAGTGTCTACAAAATGACTTGCAAGTTTTGATTGAGATTCCATTGAATCTGTAGATCAAGTTAGGAAGAACTGACATCTTGATACTATTGAGTCTTCCTATCTATGAACATGGATGATATCTCCAGTTATGTAGTTTCTCTTTCAGCAAAAAATTCAATTTTCCTCCTGTTTCTTCCTACCAAATGTGCATCTAGAGTTGTCTCAAAAGTATCAGCAGAATTCCCACAAGACAGAGCCCAAACCATCTGGACAAGCATCTGAACGTGACTTCATACAAGCACTGAAGTCCAAGATGATCAGTCCAAAGCATTTATTAGTGGAACATACTCAGTACTGCAGCTTACCTTCATGCCAGACAGTGAGAAAAAAAGATATTTATGTTCACATTATTCACAATAATATGTCCACAATGAGAGAATCAGGGCATGAAGATTACATAAGGATTTAAGGAATTTTGGTTCAAGGTTAAGGCCAATTTCTTTCAGTGTTTTGAGCAAGAGCCTAAACACATTATTTGTGTCTGGTAACGTTTCAAGCCCTGGCTTGGGCTCATGCTTGCTGGGACCAACTGAAGATGGCTGGATCACAGAGTGGTCAAGATATACTGTGATTTTCAATGAAGACCCAGAAGAGAAGGCGGAGCAACAGAATGACACTCTGTGATCTTCAGGTCTTGTGACTATTTAGTTAGATTTACACCTAGTGTTCCATTTTTGAAGCTGCTAATGTAAAGGCTAGTACATTTTAGAATTTAAATTCTATCTCTTCCTTGAAGCAAGATAAGAAAATGTTTGAGTATTGTGTATTAATCCTGCATCTTGGTACTCACATTTTAGTTCTAGAGGTTTGTTTGTTTCTGGATTTTTTAAAGAAGTTTTCATATAATATCATCTGTAAAGAAAAAATACTTCCTACCTTCCTTACCAATCTGTAGAAATTATAATTCTCCAATGTTGTTGTATTAAGATTTGTAGTATAACACTAAAAATAAGTGGTAAGTAGAAAACATTCTTTTTAATCTAATAAATGGTCAGAATAAAACATTTGAACATCACTAAGGTGGATATTTAATTTCATGAAAGTTTGCTAATTTCATTATTATGTATCATATAAAAGTAAGCAGGGACCGGGGATTTAGCTCAGTGGTTCCGCCGCCTGCTGCACAAGTGCAAGGACCCGAGTTCAATCCCTGGTACCAAAAAAAAAGTAGACTGTATTTTAATTAATCCTTAGCAATTATTCTTTTGTATCTAATTTCTTGATTATTCCTAGCTATATTGATTTTGGAAATATTTTTTAAAGTCCTGTTCAATACAAATAGAAAAATAATTACAGGTAAAATCATAAATTAAGAGAAAAAATTATTTTCATTGAAGAATTAAAATTTTTCTGTTAAAACCTATTGTAAAAGGTCATTCATCGTTCAACAGTTTCCAGTGAAGAATTTGTATTGGAACTTGGAATAGAGAATTATACGTGGGTTATAAATGTGAAAGACTCTATACAGAGTTTCAGTTCACTGCCACGAACTTAGTTTAGGATACAATGATCTCTTCCTTTAGAGTTCTGTGCCCTGTTATCAGTAAATGCCTTGGAGGTTGGGTAGTTCTTATACAACACACACAAACTGTATAGATTACATATTACAAAGTTTTTCAGAAATAGTATGAGAAAATAACAGTTTGCTTTCTTTAGATAACTGCTTAAAAGTATGACTTCTATCAAAGGAACATCCAGGAAGGGTTGCTTATGTCTAATTTGTAGTTGTTGTTGTTTATTCTTGTTTTTTAAATTTATGGGCTATTATACTAGTCAAGCTTGTAAAGTATTGTTATGGAAGAAAGTCTTTGGAATATTTCTCTATTATGCTGTGTGTGCATATATTTGTCTATCCAAACTCCTGGTTGAAAGCTTTGGTCTAATGACATGCAGTTATGAAATATAAACTATGCATTAATTCAAAGAATTTACTCCCTCTGACATAGGCCACCTTACATTTCTTTAGAGGAAATTTATCCAGACTGTCTAAATTTTATACAGACTCAAAATTTTGTAATTTTGCAGAATGTGATGAATGAGTTCATTAGTTACTAAGTTACTAATATCAAACCTAGGGATTTGTTTAAATATAATTATGCCATAAATACCTATTGCTACTTTATCCTGCTTTACAGTCAGAGGATGAGGTTGCTGTCATCATTATCAGCGGAGGGGTCACGTGGAAAGGGAGGGAACATTTTAAATGCTGTGAGAGATCCATGCCTGCAAACTAACATGTCATCCAAGAAAATGAATCTCCAGTGTTCCTTCAGTCTATTTCAAATGTAATCTGGAGATCACAGTCTGAAGCCAGTACCAAAGGTGGTAATTTTCAGTGAAAATATGCATAATTTTCTTCAGATCCTTGAGGAACTGAAGTTCTATGCAGGTGACCATGTGTGCTGCACAGTTCTGTGTGCTGACAAGCTCCTGAGCACCCACAGGGTTCACCTAGTTATTAACTGTGAAATTCAATTAATCACTCAAAAACTAAATTTTAATTTCTTCTCATAGTCTATATTTAGTTAAGCTGAACCATTTGTTCAACATCTATTTTTCTTTCCAAGCTAAGGGTGTGTAAAATTTATCTTTACCAAAGAGATTATTATGTCACAGTTTATTTTCTCTTGATGACAATGATAGGACTATTAACAATAACATTTCTATAATGAATTCTCTAAGCTTTGAATAAAGCTATCTGCTAATCATTCAGTCATGTGGTCATATAAATTTATATGTATAGCTTCAAATAGAAATATGTCATTTGACTTACAAGTAGTATACAGATATACTCGGATATTTATTTATTGTGAGTTGTAAAACAAAACAAAACCAACCCCCCTAAACTGGAGCAATTTTGAAGCTTTCATGTGATACACATTAGTCACTGCAACACAGATTCTGAATTCCTTTGAAGGTAAAGGTTAGGAAATTCAGAAGTACAAAAAGACTTTAATGTATAATTTCTAAAGAATTATATTTTTGCTTTTTTATTTCCTCACATTTTGAAGTCAAAGATTGAGGTTCTATCCTTCCTGAACTTAGAGAATTTGATAAGTTGAAAATCTTAACACAGTTGAAGACTGACGTGACATCAAGAAGACTTGAAAATAATTTTTACACTTTCATTTTTTGACTATATTAAAATATGACATATTTTAGATATTATTGGATCTAGATTGATTCAAATATTTGCATTTATAATAGAGTTTTAACAAATTTACCCTCAAATTTCAGTGCTATGATGCAATAAAAATTAATTTATGTTATGTATATATAATTATATATTTATATATAGTTTCTTTTATATTTACATATATTAAAGCAAGGGTAAAGGAGGGCCCTCTTTCTTGCTAATAAGGGAACAAAATTCTGTTTTGTAGCTTTACAGTTTTCCAAAGCAGAGCCAGAAAATGAGGCCCATGGATAAAATCCTGATAACGATCTATTTTTATAGGGCATGAAAACAAATAATAGTTTTAAATGTTCAAACAGGAGGGAGGGAAATCCAAAGATGAGTAGTATTTGGTGACACATAAAAATTATAGGACACTCATTTCTCAGTGTCCATGAAAATTTTATTGAAACACAGCTATGGTCATTTGTTTATATATCATCTATTCTGTAAATGTGAATATACAGATCTCTTCTTTACATATGTCACTGAGTTGCATAAACACAGACCCGCATATATATTCATATCAAGTAAAATTTGTGGGAAACAATTACTATAAAGTAGCTTGTTAGTGGAAAGTGACTAAAGGAATATAGAAATAATTAGGGTTTTTTAACCAAAAAATATATATGCAAATAGAAAATTTAAGGACATTGGCAAATTCCTGGAGAATATCTTGCAGGCCAGTTTAAGTACTTAGAATTCAGACCTAAAACTGCATTTACCAGTCTTTTGGTTAGCAAAGTAAGAGCAAATGCAATAAATCTGTAGATAAACTTCTACCCTTTTGCATGGGTTCTTAATAGCAGAGTGGAGAATTCAAGGACTACACTATATTTTATGGCCTTCAGTTGCTCAGGAAAAACAAAAGAAAAGATAAATACTATTAGAAGGGAAGAAAGTCTACAGTATTTCTCAAAAGGATATTGGTATGAGCTTGTGAATTAAATGGATCTTTTATTCTAAAATGCCACATGAGAAACAAGAACAAAAAGCAGTAAGTTAGCTATGTTCTTTAAATAAAGTAATACTAAAATGAAGTCAATATAAATCACTATTTATCTTACAGTTGTAAAGAACCAAATATTTAATTTCCTGAATCCTTGCGTCATAAATGAGTAATAGAAAGCATGTTTAAAATTCTAAAATGAAAGTCTACCAAAAGTCCTTGATAGACTGTACCTACTAAAGAAAATTATGTAAAATGGTTTGTCGTTCATTATCCTATGACATAAAAATTATTAGAAAAATAGGACTTTATTTGAATTCAGAGTCAAATTTATTTTGTTTATTTTATGCTAAAAATGACTGGCTTTGAATGTGAAAGCTAATGATGTTTATCATTAGCAGATCACCTCGTTTAACAAGGACTGAAAGTCTTAAATATTTATAAAGGTTTAGTAAAGAAAAAGCGCTATATACTTTCATCTTCTTAAGTGTGCATAAAGCTAGGAAAATAGCCCTCATCATTAATGCTTCATCCCAGAGGTCTCATTTTGCCCTCCCTCCCTCCCACCCTCTAACCCTTCCTTCCTTCCTTCCTTCCTTCCTTCCTTCCTTCCTTCCTTCCTTTATTAATTCAGAGGTATTTATGGAGTACTTTGTGTCAGGCTTAGGGAACATATTGGAGAAAGGACAATAAGTTGTGATTACAAAGTGAAAAGGGGGAAAGCATGTGATGTAATTTTGGAACTACTGGCCAGTAAACCACAAAAACAGAAAATAAGCTGATTGTTAGAACAAAGCTTATGAAAACTTCCTGCAATAGATTCCTGGTATTTGGCAATTGTCTCTCTCCTGTCCATCCCAAATACTGAGGAGCCCGTTTCTTCTCTCATCCATCACACTAAGCCTACTACTCATCACTCTCATTGAACATTCCCACAGTGACCTGTACTGCTGAATCCAGAGGTGGAGAGAAGAAAACACCATTGTCTCCATCCTCTGTTCCCTTATCAACAAAATTACAATCAGGGATGGGATGCACCTCAGTGGTAGAGCACTTGCCTAAAGTTCAAAAGGCCCTGGGTTAAAGTTCTATACTGAAAATAAGATTACAGCCATCAGAGGCGTGTTGGTATCACTGGCGTTTTAATTTTTGTCTATAAAAACTGACACTTCGTGGTATTTCACTCTTTACAAGTGTAACACTGATAAGTCTCCCTAAAAAAATAATCAGCTAAGTGAAAAAATAAAAATGGTGGTTTAATTCACCAAGAACATAGATGACAGGAATGCCTTTTGCTGGGAAGCTTTAGCTGGTTTCCAGTTGTAGAAAAATCAGTCAGATGTAGCTGTGCTCCACTGTGTATGTACAAAGCACACATTTCCAGACCACAACGTCCTTCTCATTGCTGATGAGCAGTGTCTGAACCCCAGGTCACAATGGAACATACATTTTCCCTCTGGATGCCAAGGAGCTGGTTAGTGCAGGCTGGTGGCAAGATGCACTGTGTGAATTTAGGGAGGAGATTAATTAAGGCATCTTTACCAGACTCCCTTCCGGCAGCTTCTTGTGAGAACAGTTAGATCTTTCTTTGCTAAATATCCACCCTTAAATGAACTAAAAGACGGTTACCCAAATATGTCTACAACCCAGTTTCTAGAAATATTAAATATTATTTTATATGATATTAGCATAATTATTACCTTATGAGGTAAAATATGATTGAGGGTTTCTATGGGGTTTTTTTTGTTTTTTTGTTTGGTACTGGGGATCAAACTCTGGTCCTTCCACTTGTGCAGCAGGCAGCGAAACCACTGAGCTAAATCCCCAGCCCAGATTGAGGGTTTTTAGAAGAGTGACTTATCCTGGATTAACAAGGTGAGCCTCAAGTGCTGTCACATGTATCCTTTAAGAGAGATGCAAGAAGTTTTGATATAGCCACCAATAGGAGAAGGCAACATAAAGATGGACTAGGGAAAAATAAAGCCATACACAAAGGAATGCAACAGGCATCGGAAGCTGGAAGAGGTAAGGAATATATTGTCTGTCACTCAGAGCCTCCAGAGAGAGTGTGGCCCTGCCAATATCTTGATTTTGTCAAGCAATACTGACTTCAGATATTTAGCCTCCCATTACTGTGAGATTGCTGTTACTTACATTCTGTTACTTATGCCAGAAAGCTTTTGATATTTTACTACAGCAGATATAGGAAAGAAAATCATCCTCTGTCTTAGCCACTGTTTCTGGAAGCATTATCTAACCAAAGGAAAATCGAAGATATGATTGGGTGAATTGTGCAGGCATCAAAATGTCATGGGCAGTCCAGAGCACACTGTGGCTAAATGCAGTTTGTATACAATCCTATGCTATGATGGCAATGACATCTTTTCCTGCCAGCTGCTCTCTGCTTGCATGTGAATGGAGAAGCTGAAGGTGCCTAGAGGTATTTTCGGGTGTGGAAGGTTGACTTCCTGGCAGTGGGTACCTTATCTCCCAAACATCAGAGTCAGGAGAAATGGCAAAAGTAAGGAATTAATATTACACACAGGCATTTCTCCTAATGGATTAGTAGATGTCACAGGAGCAAGAAATAGCCTCAAAATCTTCACAGTGAGCATATAGCTTGTGTTAAATTAGAAAGATAACCATATGAGCGATTGTTAAAACAGAGTTGATAAATTGTATGAAAAGGTATCAGTTTTAAAGAGAATATGAGAGAAAAGATCTTCATAGTGGACAGTTAAAAATAGTTTTCAAAAGAAAGGGCATTAACATTGAGGCCTCAAAGATGAATATAGATTTGTGAAATAGACTCTAGATTGTCCTTATCACTTCCTGGGCCATATAAAAATCCCAGTCTGAGATAATTTTTTTTTTCATTTTTGGCTTCAAATAATTTCTAAGCATTGTAAATTCATTGTCTATCCTTCTGATATTTCTAGAATGTAAAATAGGTCCTGGATACATAATGCATTTATTAATAAGTAACTAATGAACAGTCTCTAAAAAGGTAAAAGTGACCATGATTAGAAAATGAGAAGTCATTGGCAAAACGAGTCATAAGTAAAAATGATAAAAAGTTTTTGAAAGGCTTTCCTGATAATCTTTTAGATATGGTAGAAATTGCTAGATAACATTACTTGAAGAACATTTTTGTGCCTAGCAAATTTGACCACTGATTATACTTTAGAGTTTACACATATTTGAAAGGGAATTATTTTAGGATAGAAGACAGTATATTAGAGAAAAAAATACCTCCAAGTGAAATATGTAGGCTTTCTGTTTAATTATACCAATTAGCTCTTGACTGGAAATATACTGTCAGATAAAATAAATATGCACTGAAGGTTTTATTCCCTTTATTCTTTGTTTCAGCCTGTAAAGTGTACCCAAGAAAAACACGACTGCTTTTTATCCTTTTTATTTCTATAACTTCCTTTTCTAATAAAGCAATAAGGAATGAGGAAATAAATAATTATGACTTCCATAAAGACATTACATGAAAGAAAAGCTATGTTTCCTCCTCTGAACTTTGGCCTTTAATGACTGTTTTCTTAAATAAAATGCAGCATTTATTCGTTAAATGCTTTTGTTAAAGCTGTCAAGGCTAGTTTTTGAATAACAGTTAAGAATATTTCCTTGTGTTTACAAATGTAAAAAAATCAAAAGAATTTTTACAGACATTTTAAAATATAAAATATATTTCGGATGGTCAAACAGTATTTTCTCATGTCTTTTGAAAAATATTGCATTACTAATCATCTTCTTTTAGGTAGAATATCATATTCCTTTTAAATTCTATACCTGTCACTGTTATTTTAAAAATGTGAATGTATTTTTCCAAATATAGAATTTCCTTGATCTTTTAGAATCACATTTTTTTGTGAACTCAAAAGTTAGTTCATACTTTCCTCAGTGCTGAAACTACAGAGCTTCTTAAGGTTAAAATTAATACAATTAATGATCCAAAGATTGTTTTGCTTGGAAACACTAATAATTGAAAAAGCAGGACTTTCTTAATTTAATATCTTATATTCTCTCTCTCTCTCTGTTTTTCCTGCCTTCCTGAAAATTGAACCCAGGGATAGTCTACCACTCAGCTACATCCCTAAACTTTTTAAAATTTTTACACAGTGTTTCACTAAGTAACCCAAGATGGGCTCAAATTTGAAATCCTCCTGCCTCAGCCTTTGGAGTAGCCAGGATTACAGTTGTGTGTAACCATGCCTGGCACTAATTCCTGTGTTAAATATAGAAATGTAAACATAATGAATCTTCTCATATACTCACACCTGGATTAGAAATATACTTATCAATTCAAATTGAAATGAAACAATGGATTAATTAATCTTACAGATTTATAGAAATGAAGTTATTATTCAGTTAACTTTATTTAAATGTCAAGTTTAGTTGCAAATATCCTTTAGGCAACATGTGATGATGGCAGACTTTTAAAAATAAAATATGAGATAATCAGTTATTTTTCATTTGTAAGTCAAAACTAATGTAGAATTATATGAAATATTAGAACGCAGTTGTCCATGACACTTAAATTTTTATTTGAACATTTGTTAAAGAAAAGACATGAATGATGAAATGAGAAGACATTTTAAGTCCATTTCTGCCAATTACAAGTAACAGAATCTTGAGGAAGGTAATTAACCTCTTTTAGTTTTTCTCTTCCTTCCATCACAATTTATAGTATGATTCATATTGTGTGAGATTACTAAAGTAACATAATATTACAATATACGTGTTTATTCCATTTTAGGCTATGAACATGTATGAAAATCTAAACTGGAATGTGTGAAAATACTGTGCTCAATTCCCAACACATTGCCTTATAATAATGTTTTATTTTTTTTGGAAGCATAAAGCATAAAAGCACTTACTCCAAAAACTGGAATTATGTAGAGTTATTAATCAAGTAGTCGGTTTGTCATAAGTAGGATC
Source organism: Heterocephalus glaber (assembly GCF_000247695.1). The sequence continues at coordinate 383,889 of NW_004624932.1, read as the reverse complement.
ATGAATTTCCAATCTGTTGCCATGTAAGTTGCTGGAAATAGATTTATCAGCATTTGTAGTCCATAACTATACTAATTATTCTTTATATCTTATTCGGGAAAGATCATTTGCAATGGAATGAAATTTTTCCGTAGTATAATTGAAGAAAATTTTGCTAATGAAAATAATTTTTGGAATTAAATATGCAGAAACAGTAGGGTCTTACGTCATTACATCCTGAATTTAACATACTTATATTTTATACAGTTCACACTTGTGATGCTCATTAAATCCATTGAGGCTCACATTGGAAAAGAGATTAATAAATAAATATGCATGCATATCATCTGTATTGTCTAGATTCACATTTTTAAATTGTTTACTGCTGTCCCCAATAATTGCAAATGTCCTTACCATTTATAAAGAAGTTACTTTATAGTGTATATTATTCAAATATCATTATAACCTGTCCACAATTCAAATCTCTTAATGTAACATAGATTTAGTATAATATCAATGAAACATCATTAGATAGAAAACTGATGTCCCTAAATTGTATTATGGTCAACATTCAGATGTATAAATCCTTCAAATAATTCTAGATTGAATTATACTTTTTTTAATCACTCCCAAATCATGAAAGTTTAGTTCACATTATACTGTTAAGATGCGTAACACAATTAGCCAAACAGAAAACTAGACCTTAATTGAGTAGATGTAGCAGTGATTTAAATCATAGTTGTCAGAGAAATAAGAAATTCTTGAGTCTTCTTATGAGACTGATGTTAAAAATGTATACTGAAGACTAGAGGATAAAGTATACTAGGGTGAAAGGTAAATCAGAGCCACAAGGTGCTAGTTCAGGTAACAAGGAGACAGTATAACTCAGTTGGCTGGGAATGAGCCATGTAAAGAAACAGTAGCAATAGCATAAATTCTTCCTTGTCATTTTAATTTTCTAGCAATTAGAAACATAATAACAGTTATACTGGTATGGAATTAACAGTGCTTTGTATGAAGAAGTTTAAAAAGAAAATTCTGAGAAAAAACAAAAATGACTTTGCTTAGCATATGTTATCGTTTAACGTTTCATTTCCCTGGACTCATAAAGACATTTTTTACTCCCTATAAGAAATCATGTGATCCCCAAGATGCCAATGCAAAGTTGATAAAATGTTAACTCAAATGCTCAAGCAAAATTTTCTTTGAAAAATAGTTCTAAAGTCATATATTTCAAAACTACTGTTGGAAGAGTTCTCTGGGTTTTTTAGTCACCTTGAGTAATATATTTCATTAATGAAAGAAAATTTTATTATTCTATTTGATAATTCAAGATAACAGCAAATTAATTTTTTATGTCAAAAAATTAGATTTACTGTCAAATGGCAAAGACCTTTTCTGTAACTAAGGTATACAGAATAATATGCTTACTGATAGTCTTCCAGATCTACTTTTTCACTTGTCATTTTCCAGTTACAGTTGCTAAGAACCCATGATGATAACCCAACCAGCCTTTTCTTTTCTTCTTTTTTCTTTTTTTGTTTCGGGGATCGAACTCAGGACCTTGAGCTTGCGAGGCAGGCGACGGCACCACTGAGACAAGCTGCCTTTTTTTAAGCACAATTTTTTGTCCATCTTGGCCTGTAAGATTCTTTCCTGACTTAATGTCACTCTGGAAAACACATCATTCTCCCTAAAATATGGTCTCAAAATTTAATTAGAAAACAAAAGATGAACTCTACTTGTGTGTGATGCATATGCTTTCATATTATATATAATGCAGATACTAAATGAAGTCTTAGACATTTTCAGTTATAGCCACATCTCCACTTCCTTAAGCATGAATATTTCAATAGAAAAATACGCAACTAATACATAATTCTGGGGAGGGTTGCAGATGTCAAACCAAGCAAATTTTGAATCACAAGATATTTTTGGATCAAAGGACTCTGGAAATGCAAAACTCCCTTCCATAGTGAACAGAGATATCACTTTCAAGTAGAAAAATAGAGCACTTCTCAATGCTGAGTGAATAGTACATCATCTGCAATGTGTGCCACCTACATAGCTTCACAGAGCTGCACTGTTGGCTGAGTCCTGCCCAACTGCTACATTAGAAATAATCAGTTACTTAGAACCCTTTGTGCCCTGTTAGTAAAACAGTTTGTTTGCCCAAGTGTCTGCTGTGATATAATGTTAGTTTAATTTTCAAGTGTAAAAACTTTCTCAATACAAGTGTTGCTTTTTTTTTTTTAAATAAAGGTGATACATGCTGTGTTTGTTTATTTCCATTGATGAATATCAGTATCTTGTTAATGATTTGTGAATCTGTAGTTAAGCAGTAAAATTCTTAGGAAACACTTTTGATTTATTAGAAACCCGAGCTTGGTAATACCTATCCTAATTTATCTAAAGAACAAAAAGTTGTATAAATTTTTATGTCTTGTTTGTATTATACAAATTGAAAGCACAGTGCTAATATTTTATGTCTTTGTTGCATTTCTGGAATTTATCAATGTTGAAGTGGTTTAGAATAATGTTTCAGGGTTTTCAGTGTCCTGTGCCAGTTATTCAATCAGGAATAACACAGTGATTATTTTTCCCGTTGTATCTATTATGAGATGAGTTGTGAAACCCATTAAGGTTGTAAGGTGGTCTTTTAGTGTATTTCACAAAGCTGAAATGAAGAAAACGCCTCTGAAACTCTGAAAGTCTTTATAAAAAGTATATTTAGTAGAAAGGGGGAGAGAGACATCTTAATCTTCATTTAGATTTTACCAAATTTGAAATAAAAAGTTTAAATGTTCTTGTAATGAAAATCTGGGGCAGGGGATTTAGTTCAGTGCCGCTGCTGCCTTGCAAGTGCAAGGACTAGAGTTCCATCCATATTACCAAAAAAAAAAAGAAAATCTGTACAATGCTAATTAAAATTTCAGAACCACTTTTTTGTAGGTTTGACTTTTTCATAAAAATACAAATGTTTCTAGTCAGACATCTTTTCTCATCCCGACAAGACATCCATTTACTCTCCCCGTAGGCAATCATCAAAAATGAATACTGAGTTATTCTAAATATTAAATGTTTTGCTATAGGTTTCCCATTGCTTTTTTTTCTTGTTTCTCAACCCTTTCCCAGCCCCAGGTGAATTGTTCACACACACAAAAAAATAAAGTAGTTTAATGAAGTTTAGAAACAAACTATTTTAAACTTAGGAGGAAGATAATGGGTTTTCTCAAGTTATTTTATTGAAAGCCTAATAGATCCATTTTGACCAATTTATACACAACAGAGGGGCTTGTGTTACAATTAAACATACTAATTTAGTGCTCTACATACTAGTAGGTGCTGGAAAATTATAGTTCTTTATTGCTATTTTCTCTAAAAGTAAGCTGCTCTTGTCTTTAAGCACCAATTAAATTAGGTGTCTTTCATGTTGTTCAAAAGGGAATTACAGGGGCAACATGAAAAAGGTGCTGAACGCAAGAGTCCTGTACTACTGAGCAAGGATTGCTGCTGTTCTAGACGCTTTCGAAAATACATTTCATAACTATGAATTAAAACCAAAGAATCCACCAAATGAAATCTAACTATAGTTTATATGTGACTACGAGAAGATTTTAAGGAATACATTTTTGATTTCTGAGAAGCAAACTTAGAGACATGAAACCAAAATTATAATGAACATTGCACTGATTAATGCACTGAAAATGAGAACAGAGATTATTGATCCTAATTCATCTTAAAGAGTTTTTATTACAGGGAAGAAAAGACATGTCTATATGCATATATGTTTTTAAATGCATGAAGTATGGTAGTTTTCTTTCTTATCTGTTTTTGTTTTGTTTTTAACAGCGCGAAAGAAGCAGGTGTAGGCCATAAGCAGTGGAGGGGTCTCACACCACCCGCCTGCAGTCAGTGCCCCATGCCCTACACTAGCCCTGTGTGTGGTTCTGATGGTCATTCCTACTCTTCTCAGGTAAAGAGAAACACATTTGTTTAATATAAAATAAGTAATATGTATTTATTAGTACTTAAAATTATTACTTTTTCAATGTGATTGTCCATGTAATTTATTTATTCAACTTTTAAAATAAAATGAATAATCCTCCTGGCTAGGAATATGAGTCAATGTATATTAGTTTCTTAAATGTCAGAATTCTTAAAGTGTGAAATAGTAAAATTGTGAATACTCTGATCTTTTAAATATTAAAACCAAGATCTCCTTTGTTCTTTCTACAGAAAATGTCAGAAATGTTAGCTGGCTGTTAAATAATAGTAATAAAAGTTATTTTTATAACAACAATAGGTGCTATAATCTGGTGTTATTGGAGGCTGATAAAACACCCAATTATCTGACCAAGGGTACGGCGGTGGCAGGATTAAAAAAAGACAAGACAGGATCTTAATGCATAAATGGGGGGCCCAGGATGGTCAGAGCTCTTATCAGGCTAAACACTGTCTCCTGGAGCTGGCCACTATTTATTGAACACACAGCTTCTTAAAGGGTCAAGGGACAGTGCAAGGGACAGTGCAGTGGAGAGCACTGATGTGAGCAGGGTCCTAGCAACAAGGGAACAAGACATTCTAGCAGGAACAGATCATTGATTAATGAGAAATTTTTTCCCACTGATTAATTTCTGCCTCCATAGAAGTTTTGTATATGAGATATGTGCCCTTAGCTGCACTATTGTCTTGCCATCCAAGATGTCACCGCATCATGGATTATTGTGACCTCTGCTGTGACCAGTGGTGTGGGGAGTTGTTCCTTTCCCACACACCAACTGCTGGCTCTTCAGGCGAGCTACTGTGGGCTAATGGGCAGACTTAGACTTTTATTAGGAAAAGCCAATTTATGAATTTGTAGCTGCTCAGGGTAGTCTCAATCCCTGGTACAGCAATTCCTTTTAAAAAGTTTAATATCATCTCCTTTATCATCTCATTTTCACCTCAAAAAAAAATTTTACCATATGAGAACACTATCGGAAATGTATAGCAAGCTGACAAGTTTATTTGACATTAAAGGCGAGATTTAGTATCACCTGTGGTTGTATTTTATTTGCTCCTTTTTATTACAATATCCTGCCTTCCTACTTGGCATCACATACTGTTAAAATATTTAGGAGTTTTAAAAAACTTCATCTGAGACAGCTGACTTTTCTTTTATTACGTGACAGAAAGGAATATAGACTTACAAACCTCCTACTTGAAATCCTCAGGACTGGATATAGAAAACTGAAAAGAATATTGGTGAAGGGGGCACAGGATCATCCGGCTCTTAAATCACTAATCTTTGTCAATAGAGTATGAAAATTATGATAAGGTAATGTGATCAACTTTGGAGCCCTTGTGGTTTATTTCAGAGTAATGGTGAGCTCCAAATTCCATGTTCAGTATAGTCAATGAAGTAGTCTGCTCTACATTTTTTAGTTTCTTACCTGGGTAATCCTGAAACAAAGGCTAGACAGAAACCAGATATTATCACTCTGGGTTTGGGAACACACATACAGGGCAGAATACAAATCCTGGTCTTCAGGCCTTCCTTCATGTTTTTGTATTTTGCACATCCTGAGTTTCTTCATTACTGCATCTCAATCACAGAGATGAAATTATAAATGATATCACCATTACATAACTTAAATTATACTAAGTGCAGGAGCTGGACATCATATGGTAAAGGGGATTTTCAGAAGACTTTAGTAAAAAGGTATGTATAAACAGGATATAATTTTCAAATTATAGCTTGTTATACAAAGTGACTGATTTTGAATATTTCACTGATATTCACACTCAGGGCATTTTGTTTTTCTAGAAATTTTAAGCAGAGAATTTAAAAACTTTACACGTGGAAAGGCAAATGGAGAATTATAGAAAAATCGATTCACTTGACAAATATATTCGAAAAATTGTGTTTTTCATAACTATTTTTGTAACATTATTTTCCTGTTAAGAAAGAGGAGTGACATCTTCAAAATGTGTACCAAATCATTCTTTTTTAAAAAAGCCAATGATTTATGAATTATTTTCAATTCTTTGAAATTCAATTCTGCCAGAAAAATCAAAATATAATTCTGTTCGAGTTATTTGAGAGGTAATCACTCCTGAAATTGACACAAAAAATGAAGGCCTTCACTTCTTTACTTCAGGCAAAGTCTACTTTGATTGTATTGTCAAGCTTCAGTAAGAACTGAGAATTGTTCCCCAATGTAGCATGTGTGTTAGACCATGGATATATTTATCACTTTATGTAAATTGTAGTATTCACTTGGCAGTGAACACAATCTGTAAACGACAGTAATGTTTTACAACTGAGCAGGATAGCTATAATGTAAATTCCCTGAGGAAGAAAACAGTGGATTATTTTAAACTCTTTTCTGTCTTTTCTGTCATATTTAATCATCCAGTGCTTAGCAATTGAACTAAACCATGGTGAATTCCCTAGGAATGAGTATTGCTTAAAAAATTGTGTGTGTGTGTGTGTACTTGTGCACACATGTGCACAAACAAGCATGTGAACATTGAGATGAGAAAATAGAAAGGTTATAGATTTTCTATTTGAATGCCAAATCCAGCTCTAGAAATGATGCTTGAATTTGTTTGGGACAGGACCCTGTGCATAAACATTAAAAAGCTCCCCAGACGATTTTTATATGTAGCTGTGGCTGAGAACCACTATTGTGGAACACTAGTGTATTCTTTATATTATTGCCTTCAAATGCATATATATAAGAATATGCCTATATATGAATATATTGTCTATGTATGAATTAAAAGGCAATAATATATTATATAAGTATGTAATATATAAGTATATATTCCAGAATAACATGAGCATTAATGAAACTTTTATCTTACATTGTGATATGATGATAATCTATTTTAAATTGCAGCATACTGCTATGTTTTATTGTCATTTATTTTTCCATAACTGAGACATGATGTGAATTTCTCTTAATATTTATTAATTCTAGTGACTATATGTAGAGTTTTAAGGATAGATAATTCTTGACATATAATCATTATAAATTCGGTATGCTATATCAATTTGTATATAGTATTTCATTTTCCCATATCTTTTTCTGAATACTTTACCTGAGCTGTGAATATTTTATGATAAGAATATCCTCTGTCAGAAATAGATGTGCACTCTTTCTATTTGAACTTTTTAAAATTCAAACTTGGTTTGACTTTTGGCTCAGGTATGTGGACTTGATCATGATTATAACCCCATGCGAATCTTATGCTGATGAAGATCTTATGTCAATGAGGAGCTTATGTTGATTATGACTGTAAGATGAGCAAAGACGTTTTTACAACAGTATTTGGGATGAGTTAAGCTTATAAGGACTTTGTCCCTCCCCAGGTGAAACCATTCTACTCCTTTCTCAAAGACCCAGGATGTCTTCAGGTGATGTAATCTTGTCCTTGAGCATCACAGCATCATAGGACCATTGAGGCCTAAGACAGCCCTAATTATAATTTGTGAAATTATTTTTCCCCAAAATTATGTAGAATGGCTCCTGACTCTACTGTCAAATTGTGATCCCAAAAGCTAAACACATGACAAAGATTAGCTTCAAAAGACACAATAATGGGTTTAGGTGATGTAAAGCACCAAGTAGAATGTCCAAATGAAGAGCATATGCTCTCTAATACCCAAAGAATACAGTAAGGTGCTGGGCCTACTTTTTGGTGATGATGGTTCAAAAATTAACAGTTTCCCTTCATTACTGGAGAGGTTGAATTGTGAATCTACCTAGTTAGTTCTAAGAAACATTAGATTGAGATCAGACCCTTAAATATGTTGGAGTTTGTTGGCTATTCCAGGGTCTGAAATTCCAGAATCCCTGACTTTTGATGGGAGGTGGATGTCTTAGGTCAGAGAGTAAACTGACATTTCCGATACCCTTATTGTCCTATCTGGGGCCCCAAGGGCTAGGACAATGGTCTTCCATTAGGGTGAGAGCCATCTTCTCTACTCAGTATGTAAATCATAATATTTTGTAATGCAAATGTTCCCCCAAATCAGCTATCTGATGAAAAAAAGGAAAATTTCCTCAAACAAGCCCAGTGTTATTCTTGCATGAAAGAAAGACTATTACAACCAGAACACAACATTGCACATCCACTATAGTGCAGAGGATTTTTAATATTGTTGCTATGCTTAGATCCCTGATTGTGTGTGGATGTGACAATTATGTTATTTCTTTATAAGTGGTGTATCCTGATTGAATGAATGGATTTAAGGCTGAATCACATTTTTCTTTCCACCTTTGTTTGTCTTTGCATGGGAAATACCAGAGTGGGAACCAGAACTCAAATGGAGGAGGCTTGTTAGAAAGAGTTAGCTGTAACTGAGTATGAAGGATTCTATTTATGGGAATTCAGATAGGCTGTTTAAGATATTGAAGAAATGTATTAGTCTGAGAAAGATTAAAGCAGAAACTTTTTAAAAATATGATTCATAACCCGCTTTACTTCCTAAATTGATTTTTTCATGTGGGTAAAAGTAAAAGTATTTATTGCTACAATAAGAAACAATAGCTATTTCTTGTCTATTGCTAATTATATATTTGTTCTACATTAGAACTATAAAATAGTGCTTGCATAACATCTCAGTCACATATTTATGATCAGTTGCATAAACTTTTTATCCTTCACTTGTAAATGTATTGTTAAAATATGACTTCCTTATTTTGATTAAATTGGTGCATTGCAACTGCTTAACATGGCTTGACATGTAATGACACCCCAGTGAAAATAGGACACTCTTAACTGTGTTTCACCTGATATGTATTCTCTCTGTCTCCAAATAAAGTAGTTGTACCTAGCATTGTGTTTATATTATCGTTTTTATATGGATTAATTTAGTGACAAATTTCCTAAGGGAAATATAGAACGATCTTGATAGTTCAGTTAATTCTTCCATCATGTTTCAGTGTGCTAGTACTTACTTAATCAGGGATTTTCATCCTGGCATTATTGAATTTAGGAGTCAGATAATTCTTTGTTATTGCAGTGCGTGCTTTATGGATGGAGTGGATGTTGTCCAGTGTATGGTAAGATGTTTTGCCGAATTTAAACCCTCTACGTTTAGGTGTGCCAGGAATTCCTTCCCACCTTAATGTCTGCCACTATCCCTAGGCATGGGGAGAGGAGCTGTCCCTAGCTGAGTACCTCTGGTCTGAGCTGTCTCCCATGGAGTTAGCATTAGCTTGAAAAATAATGACAATATCTTGTTTCAGTGGTTACTGAGTCTGAGGGTTGTTTTCTGTACACTGTAGATCTCTCTTTTACTAAGATCATATTTTCTTCTAGTTGATCCAGTTATTAAACAAATGATTATAAAGTAACTGTGTGTCAAAAATCATTCTGGTTCCTTGTTTTTCATAATAAGTAACAACTTAAATATTCAGTACTGACTGTCTTAATTAGGGATGCTTTAATCCTGTCCTTCTCTACATTATTTGAATTTTTGGTAATTATAGACTAATGAGTATGCCCTTTATGTGATATTTTAGTTCGCTTATACCTTGATAAATATTTCAGCTCTGTGATTATTAAGTAAATTGAACACTATTAATTAAAAGTGCAATCAATAGAGATAGCTTAAACTATTTAAAAGTAGAATTTTTTATTTCCTAATATTCTTTAAATAAAATTCTTCATAAAGCTTATTGTCCCCACAGATTAATCCAGAATTAAATAAAACTAAGTATTTTTAGTTAAGAGTACCTAAATTTATATGACTATACAAACAGGGCATATTTGCTGTACATCTGATTTTGTTGTCTTTGCCAAAAAAGGACAGAGAAAAGAAGGTGTTCAATAGAAATATTCTGAAGAAGGAATTATTTCATTTATGAAGTAACTTTGCAAAGTTGTAATTTCATTGAATCACATAAATTTAAAGGTCTGTAACTTTTTAGTGGCCACTATACCAAAGAAAATTCGTTAGGAGTAAAACTTTTTAATGAAAATTTAATTAAATTTTCATAAATGCTTTGCTCTTCATATAAATTATTTTCTTAGTGCCTAACAATATAAAAATGAATCATCAACTTTTAAGTAGAGAGTATAATTTCCCTCAACTAACAGCTGTTGTATTTTTGATGTTCATTCAAATATTATCCAGTCTTTTGTATTCCTTATGAAAAAAAGTCAATGCTAAGATAGAACATATTTAAAATGTAAATCAGTGTGACATAGTATACATTTGAAGACAGCTACCATATTTTCTAATGACAAAAATATAATATTGGCAGCAATTAATGTTGGCTTTTGGGTCTGTCCATTCAAAAACCACTTAAAATTGCTGTTTAACTTTTCTTCAATTATGTCATGAATCAGAATTTTTACATGACCAGGTCCAGATTACTGAAATAATAAGATAACAGAAATTAGAATAAAAATATTTAATCTGAAGCCTCAAAGTTTCATATAACTAATTTGGCTTTCATGAAACATTCATAATTGTTTAAATATTTCTACTTTTAATTAGATTTGGACTTTTTTAATGTCATTTGTGATTCAGTATGATTTTACATAACAAAATAACTTTTTTCAATTATTGAAACATTTAGTTACTATTGAAAGGGTTTATTCTCTGAAAGGGCTGACATTCTACTTCAAGCAAGTTCAAAGGGCTTAATAATTTCTACTCATTTATTGCAAGGCTACTGAAGATTTTTGCCTGTCCACTGAAGAGTTGACAAGGAAAAATAAAATGTTGTAGAGATATGAGTAATCTCATTAGTCATTGAGTGCATTCAGTACTTCTCTGTATCAGCTGAAGCTGAATTAAATTAGTCACTGGTGCATTTGTCAGTTGGAGCCAGAAAGTCTACTCTATTTAATTTTAAAATAATTTGCTTGGAGTAATTTATGGGAGTAGCCACTAAAGAAATTACATTACTTCAGAACTAGCAAGATCTATTTCTTTTAGAGTTGGAAGATAATTATTGCCTCTCAAAAATATGTAGTGGTTTTAGATTTTTAAACTCATGTCAAATCTGAATTTATAAAAGACTATCATAAGGAGGAATTAAAGATATTCAGGCTTAAAATTCTACAAAGAAAAATATTTACAAAAAAACCCCTCAAACCAAACCAAAGCTAAACTAAAAAGAATACAGTCATGTCTGGTAACGATTTTGAGGGTGCTTTACTTAATTCCATTCTCAACTCCTACTAACATGTACTGAGATTCTGGTTCATGATAGCTAATGATGCACTGAGGGGAAAGTAGCTGTTTGATTCTCAGATATCTTGACATTAGGTATTGTATTGGGAAAATTGAGATGAGGACATTTGAGAAACTAGTCCTAAATGTCACACTAGGAAATTGTATTCATAAGATATGAATTCATTGGTTGCTTTTTTCATCCTATACCATTCATTTATCTTTTTCTATAACAGGTATGATAGAATCATAAGAGTACCATTATCACTCTCCTAATGGCTTCTAATCCTATGATCATATAAACAGTAAGGAGAGGCATGGTGTACTCTATCACTTTAGTAAAGCAAGTGAAATAATCTCTAGGGCTTGTAGAAACAATCTTATATTAATGTGAGGTTTATGGGAAAGTCATTTCAAAGATCATTTGCATGTAAGGAGGAAAACACCACTGAAAGTTCTTCATAACAAAAATATAATATGTATACAAAAATACTGTGTATACATAGTACATTCATAATACACAGTATGTCATAAACATAGACTCATAAAGATTATACGTAATTTATTTTATATGTGCATATGCATATTTGTTCTCTATATGTGTATGTTTGGGCTGCAGTGGTTTGTGGGAAATTGTATGTAATCAGAAGAATGTTATAAGGCTATCAACTCACAAATATATATTTCACAATTGTTGACTTCATGTGATCTGATTGGCAATTTAGTGATGTGAACTTACTGGCTATATGTATACAGTTTGTGTGAAAATTTTAGAGCCCAGTAAGAGAAACATGTGTATTCAAGTAACCAGAAAAACGAGCACATATTTACACTGGAGCTCAAGAGCTATAGTGTCAAACTCTTTCCATTTGATCCTAAAGTTCTGCACTTAGATGGTGACAAACTAAGAAAAACTTTAATATCATCGTATTTTTCCATTGCTGCTTTCCAAAGTAAACAAGATAACTGCATTCCTGACCCCCCTGGGACAATAAACAATATATGAGTGTGTAAAATTTCATCTTTGTAGTTAAATTATCTAGTTTAAAGATTTTCAAATCTTATAACTATCAACTTATTTTTTTCTAAATCTTTTTTATTTTCTACCGACATAACTAAATGTTTCTAAATTATATCTGTTCTATTTTTATGCAGTGCAAACTGGAATATCAGGCATGTGTCTTAGGAAAACAAATCTCAGTCAAATGTGAAGGACGTTGCCCTTGTCCTGCAGATAAGTCCACAAGTACAAGGAGAACTGTTAAGAGAGGTGAGTGATGAAAATTCATTCATATTTTTATATCTATTCCACTCAATTAAAATGATGTGCCGGAGACTTTAAGACATTAAATAAATCCACAATGAAGTTTGCTTTTATACATATACCTAATAGTAATTATATTGTCTGTGAGCTTGTTTTTTCCCATTATCCTCAAATATTATAGCAAATAATTTCTATTTCTATGATTATAATCAAATTAAGGGACACTTACAGAGAAATATTTATTTTCTGTGTGCTCACTTATATAAGTGATCTAAAGCTACACATTTAATAAATCATATGTAAATGTATTCTTTAGTTTCCTCACATCTCCTCTTTAAGTATTATTATTTTTTGGATCAAGGATCTGATGAATGATAAAATATTGTAATCTTATGTAAAATTGTTTGATCATTACTGTTCTACAAGAAAATATCTTCCCTACATAGTGTGTGACTTCCAATGGAATAACTTCATAAATTAGTCATAAATTATTTGACATTAAATTAAATTAAATAATACATTAGTCATGATATATATTATATTATAAAATTTAAGTTTTAAAGATTAAGATTCTTTTCTTGTTTACATGGCTTAGTCTTATATTTGAGATTTTGTTTAGGCTTTTAAAAATCTCTCCATGATTGCTAGATTCATCTTTCTACAGTTCTGTGTGAAGAAGGAAGAGCAGGCAATAGATTTTGCTCTGAAACAAAATTACATTACAGAGCTCTGCCATTGGCCCTTGTCATGTATAATGACTTGGCACTTAAAACTTATTTAGCATAAACTATATACTTTTGGACCTAGTATGTTAGTCAGCTTTCTGTCACTATAACAAAATATATGAGATAATCAAGTTAGAAGGAAGAAAGGTTTGTTTTGGCTCAGAGTTTCAGAAGTTTCTGTCCACAGTCATTTGGCCCTGCTGTCCTTGGGCTTTTGGAAGTGCAGTGCATGATGTGTACAGGAGTGGTCAGCAGAGGAGCTGTTCTCCTCCTGAAGACATGGAAATAAAAAGAGACGAGAGGTCAGAGTCCCAGCATCTCCTTCAAGTGCACACCCTCAGTGGCCCTGCTTCATCTAACTGTGCCTAGCTCTTAAAGGTTCCACTACCCAACAGTCATGGACTGGGGACCTGCACCATTGGGAGACAGTCAAGTTCCGGACTACTGCATGTGATATAATTGCTAGTCCCTAGTATAATCTCTTAATGGATATTTTATTACAGGCATAACTTCTGAACTTCAGTACGCCACTTGTACTGGACTCTCTGGAATTAAGTCATATTCAAGATGAAGAATTAAAATTAAAATGTTAGGACATTGTCTTCAGTAAAGCAGTTTCTCAGGTTCATTATTTGCATGGAAATTAGTTGATTTAAACTAATGGTAAGTTATTGCTCGCTTAGCAGTTCCTGTGCAAGACAGCTTCATGTGGTGGAGAGGTAAAGATGCCTTCTGGAATCTCTGTTCTTTATCCCTCACTTTTTCTCCCTGAAAGTATTGTAGGCTCTGTCTCAGAGCTTAGTTCCTTCTGTGTTTCTCATCCCCATCATCCCATTCTGCTCTCTCCAAGTCATCTCAAATACAGATTCTCAGTACCTTCTTGAATATATGAATCAACCTTCAAAAAATCAAGACCTGATTCTATGTTTCTTTCAACTGAGATTCTATGATGTTTGTGTTTTCCTCACCCCCATTTGCAAGTGAATACACTTTTACAGTTAAGATACAATGTCTGAGCAGTACTCCATTTTATAAAAAACCACACCTTCATTATCCAGTCTCCAGTTGATGGGCAATTGGGCTGTTTCCAAGTTTTAGCTGTTACCAACTGTGATGCTATAAACATGGGTGCACGTATATCACTGTGGTATGATTCTTTTAATTCTTTTGGGACGATACCCAGCAGAGGAATTTCTGGGCCAAATGAGACTTCCAATCCTAATATATAGGAAGAAAACATCTAAAGGAATAGGGGAAATGGGAGGGATAGGGAAAAGGAAAGAAAAGAAAAGAAAAAATATGAGAAAAGAGAAAAAATGGAAACAAATTATTTGTAAATTGGGAAGGGTGGAGGGGGTGAAGGGAGTGCCAGAAATGGGGAAAAAATAAGAACCAAGATACATCATGTAAAGGTACAAGATCCCAATGATGAGTATAACTATATTGTATACCGAAAATGTACCAATAAATAAACTTAGTAAAATGATACAATGGAATCCATCTTCCTCTGATAATCACCTCAGTCATGAAATATATTCTACTGGATTCAATATACATGTGTCATTCCTTCACTAGAGGTTTTAAGAATGTGTAGTCTCAGTGAGTGTATACCTGTAATATACAAGGTTGTGATATAACCTTTCAACAATAATTCTCTTCAGTAATATTTCCTGCTTTTAAATTTACTTTTGAATGAGAAGATATATTTCATGTTACCAATTAATCACAAACTCTCAAACTGGAAAAGAAATACAATATATATTAAATATGGAAGGTAACACATCTGAGAAGAGGACTCCTGGAGAGTACACAGCAGTTAGGCTTTAAGTTACTTAAATTTTCTATTCAGTGTTTATATTAATATGTCAGGAAGGAAACTTTAAGTCATATCATCAGGAGATAAAGATCATTTATGTTCAGCTTTGTGTAGAAAGAGAGTAAAGAAGAATTTAATCCTGCTCTGACAGGATCTTGCTAGCTACTGTGGAAAAGTAGTACAGAAAATTTTGAATGTCATTTCTCCACAATGCCAAAGGCCAAGAGACATGGGAAATGTAAAACTGAGTTCAGTATCATTTCTAATCTTTCAAGTGTCATTTATATTAGAAACATGTCTTGGTAGACTGTATGTTGAAGGAAATTCTACTTAATATCATCCCTGTTCCAGAAAAAGTGAGAAAAAATCTACTAACAATGAAATATTTTAAAATATATTTGACTTCCATCTTTTGAGGACAAATTGATACCATTGTTTCCTGTCACGTTATTAGTTGTAGGATGAGTGTTTTATATCTGCTGAAATTATATTTAAAACTAATAAAAATAGATTTTCTTTATGGAGTAAGGGAAAATAAGGTTTTCTATTCCATTAATATATTCTATGAAGAGATATGCACAAACATATACATTCAAGTATCCTAAATAAAGAAAAACATAATTTACATTTTATAATCTTAAGTTCTTGCTTTCAAATAGAAAACTATACATTTCTTTAATGAGTAATGCCTAGTGTTTTTAACACATTCCTTTCTTCTTCTTTGATTAAAAAATTATGATCCTCAGCAACACAAAGAAAAAAGTATTGTTCAATCGCCAAAAAACCCATCATTGAAAGCATGGCTCAACTTTATTCTAATAAAAGTGATGCTTCAACTGATTTTTAAAGATCGTGATATTTTTGTATGGCCAGTAAAATAGAAATATGAGATGTATAGTTGTGAGCATAAACTACGAATGGACCATTTCCTGAAATTGTATGTGTATGTGTATGTATGTGTGTGTAATCCAACCCTAAAATTTAAAAGGGATTTACAGAACCACAGAATAAGATCATTGGAAAAATACCTTAGAAAGTGTTTATTTTGTATTGGTAAATCTAAACTCAAAGGAATTACCCTAGAAATTTTAGAAATTGTCCACACAGCGTGATTGATAAGCACAGTAGACACTGAGCCTATGAATATCGAAGGTGCCCTGTTTGGTTATTTTGCCACCTATAAGTTGAGGGGTCTATCTGGTTTCAGAAAGAAATCACAAATTAGCAAAGCACAGCCCTGCCAGTAGCTCCACTTAATGCTGGATGCCATTCGTTAACTCTGTTGGTTGCTGGTCTCTGCAGCTACTGGCTGCTGGTGTTTGACAATGGTTTGTGCTGGCTGCCATCTTTAGATCCTGCCCCATGCATGTTGGTGTTTCTGATCCTAATTGGCAGCTGATTTCTGGAGCTCTTTAGAGGTAACAGCCTCTAGTGTTTATTGTTCTTTTAAAGTGACCTCTTTCTTCACACTACTCAGGATCCTGAATGGATTAACCAGAACCTCCAAGTTGACACTACCTGAGAAATAATGATTCATCCAAGCAGATTTGTGGAACCAGATAGGCTTTATATTTACAAGGCCTGTGCAGAAGCACAGAGATACACCAGACAGAGAGCTTTCCTAGGATAACCTTGGGTGTATAAGGGGAGTGCTGCTTATATAGGGCCTCCAGGCCTATTATTGGTCAGAGTGTAAGCCTGATTGGATCAAATTTGGAGTAACGGTTGGTCCCAGTGTAGGCTTGTGATTGGGGATCCAGGACAGCTACAGGTGTCATGGAAGAGCTTCAAGGAAAGAGTGGGGAGACTTCGACTGTTTGATTGACAGGTGTCATGCCTGATAAATAGTGGAGCTGAAACTGAGGACCTTTCAGGAGGGCTCTGTTCATAACAGCTTATTGGAGTTTGTAGAAGTTGGGGATATTAATTATGGGCCAGGACCCCTCTCTTCCATGATCTTAGCCACGTTTGAGTGCCCTACTTTCTGGAGAGAGGGGGCAGAGTATCTGGAGTGGCAGGACTGCTCAAGGGGCAGCTGAGAGGGCAAACTGAACATCCTGTCAAAGGGTTTTGCAGGACAGTGGCTGCTCAACAACCATGGAGGAAACCGAGGTAGCTGGTTCCAGCCATTCCTGGGAAGGAACCCGTATAATGAAGGAAAAGCTGGGGAGAGGTATGACAGCTGCTGGCCACATGGTGCCCCTTTCTGGCCAGCACAGGAAAGGGGAGAGCCAGGTGCTTGTTGTGTCTCTCAATTTGATTGATTAAAATCAGGAGGTTACTTTAATCAGCATTTTCCTGTTTTCAAATTTGAATTTCCTCAGCTCCAAATATATTTCTTATGATCATGGGTTTTATATAGCTATTATATTTTTATATATTTTAAATAAATAGTATTACTTTCAATATTTTAGCATTACACAATATGGATGCAAATACATATGCACCACAATAATTTAAAATTTTGGGTTCTAGTGAGTGCATTTATACAGAAGGAAGATAATATATAAAAGACTTCAACAGTCAAAACTGGATGAAAAAGAGCAAAATGGATAAATAGAACCCAAAAGGTATAGAACACATTTGAGAAAAATCCATATCCATTTATGCTGGGATGGAGAGTATATTTAGGAGGAGACAGTGCAAACTGGGCATTGTAAATATGAAAACTTTGGACTTAATTCGCTGGAGTCAGATGCATGAAGCAGTATATGTTCCTGAGCAAAGAGCATTTCCCCAACTATTTTCCTAAGTTTGTGTGTCTTAGTTACTTTTCTCTCGTAGCTGAGACAAAATACGTGACACTCAAGTTAAGGAGGGAAAGGTTTATTTGGCTCAGAATGTGTAGATGTTTCAGTCCATAATTGGCTGGCTCCAGGGCAAGAAGGGCAACAGTTCATGGGAGTGGAAGACAGCAAAAGCAACATGAGTGGTGGGAGAAGTGCTGCCGAGAAACAGTTCATGGTTCCCACAAAGTAACAAAAGCAACAAGGGACCTTAACCATGTCTTTCTGCTCCTTTTATCTTATTCAGACTACCAGGATTAGGGCTGTACCAAACCAGTCACTCACTTCTAGTGGTGTAATAATCACACTCCTTTCATCCTAGCATCACACATTGCAGATTCACCTACCTATGACCACATGAGGCTTTGAGGGGACATTAGACCCAAACCGTAACTCTGCGTTACTGTGCTACAGAGGTATTTTTGTTTGTTTGGGGGAGGTGGGTGTGAGGAAACACCTATTTAAAAGCCTATTTCACCATTTCAGAATAAGGACAAACATGCCTGATCAAGGATGGAAGATAGAGAAATAAGTCAAATTTGAGGAATGTTGCTGAAATAGAATTTACAAAGCTTAAAATACACTTGAATATTATTAACAAGGAAAAGAAATATATCAAAGATAATTTTTGAGTTTAGTAATCTGGGTGGTTTATGAATGTATGCTAACAGAAAAGTATAATTTATTTCCTTAGGCTATTGTTTGTTTTTTTCTACTAGATGCCTACCTGCATTTTTTTTGGGGGGGGGGAGGTAAAACTCAAGTTTATTTTTATCAAGAACTGAGATTCTGTAATTTATATTTCTCTTTATGCCTTATTCTGTAACACTGCCAGAATTAAATACACATTTGATTGTATAACTCTATTAAACAGCATGCTAAATTTGTCTGCTCTAAATTTTGATTAGATTTGTGTATTGTAACTCTTTCACAAAGTTTCTGTTTTGTACCTGTTTTCCTGTAGGGTTGTACGACGTATTGGGTAAGAGAATAGATTTTAGAATCCTAGTTCTCATTGCTGACTGTGTAGTCTTTGGCAATATACTTAACTTAATGAATCTTACTCTTCTTATTTATGAAATAAAAAATATATAAAACATAGAAATCATAAGAATTAATGTGAGTGTTTCCTCAAATTAAACTGTTTCTGTATTTTTATTCATTTTTTTCCTGTTTATTCTTTTTTTTTCTTAAATTCTTTTATTGGTACATTGTAGATATACAACACAATTA
>NW_004624932.1:283867-364497 GCF_000247695.1 Heterocephalus glaber | reverse complement strand
AAATTACACTAGATTACAAAGTAGTTGGAAATATTCAGCTTTTTCTTATAGTATTTACATATTTTGTGAATTATTTGCACACCGAAAGTTTGAAATAAGTCGGGAGTAGAATTTTGGGGCATAGAAGTTGTTGGTTACTTCCTTTGGTAAATCTTTCACATTCTTTCCTTTGTGCTGTCCTCTGCAGTGCGTGTGTATGTTTGTGTGCTTGTGTATGTTTGTGTGTGTGTGTGCATGTGTTGTATATTGCTTTTTGATTGAATTTTGTTAATTTTTTATTTCTCCAATGAATGTTTGCTTATTACATTTTAAATTTAATAGCTTAAGCTGTAAGTGATATTACGTGGTAACTAAAAACATTCTTTAAAAATCATAGAAGATCTTCAGAAAATATATAATACACTTTAAATCTCTGAGAACAGTCATTAATGCCTGTAAGTCCATCCCTTCATTGCTTTAGTAATTATAATTTTGTAGAGTAAATTTATTTAATTCTTCTTAATTTGGTCGGTACGTGATCGCTGCCAATTAGTTTATATAAGAATATGTGTATTAATATGCAAAATTAACACTATTTGACTACAAAGAGGATTAGAACAAAGCAGGTTTTAAGGATTCATATGCCATTATCAAGAGTTACTAAAAGACATTTTATTTATTTATTTATTGACCGTTATTAGTATATGTTTCCAGTACATAATGATTGCATTCACTGGAGGGAAGATGCACATGTACATAACACATTTCAATTCCCTTCTTTTTCTCCCCTCCATCTGCTCCCCCTTTTATTTTTTCAGCATCAGATTCATTTATTTACCTTATAAGACCTTAAAAACAATTGTCATATGTTCAGATTGAAAATCATACTAATAGGCAAGAGAACATATAAAACATGTAAGACCAATTGTATTAAATCAAGGTACACTTTTAGATATATTTTCCTCACTGGATTACACTTCTTTTTTTTTCTTTCTCTTTTGTCCTATTATCTTTCTTTTATTTTGTAATATAAATAGAGAGAGTTCTTTTAATATAAGAAAAACGATGCAATATTTAAGCTTGTGTGTCCTAGTTACGTCACTTAAGATTATGGTCTCAAGGTGTATCTATTTTCCTACAAATGACTCATTTTTTTTCTTTTACAAATATTGGCTTTTGATGTTAACCACACATTTTTAAGTGCAATGTGTCTAGCAAAACAGATGTTGCATTTGCTTTCATTCTTCTTGGAGACCTGCCTGCTCAGGAACAAGTACAGGAGGACTCAGGCTGAGTACCTTTCATGTCAGAAATCATTGGTGTCTGTGAAATTTTTCTGTGGGGTCTTCGATCATTCAGCAGTAACAACATAAACAAAAGAGACAACTTTTCTTTTTACACAAGTACCCCAGCTAAGCCTGACTGAAAAATGTTTTAAAATATATGTGGAGTCAGTGGTAGAGCCAGTCTTCAGTTGTTGCTGCTTTGGAAAGCCTACAATTTTTATCTACAAAAATACATGATCTATATAAGATCTATAATCTGACTCTTTTTTGCTTTTTGTACTCATTGAATTGCTCTGAAACCTATGGAGTTTATGTAATTTTAATTATAATTATAAATTCCATACGAATTTATGATGTATGCTCTTTTTCAACAGGTAAAACAATTTTATTTTCACATTTAATTTTGTATAATTTTTAATATTCCCTCAATAATGGAATAAATTTTCAATAGAAAATAGATTAAGAGCCTTGTACAGACATATCCTTGCAACATAAGTATTTCTCCATGAGAATAATATCCATAAGTAACAAGTTCTGTAATCTTTTTTAAGTACTTTCATGAAAATATAATGTGAAATAAAATTATTGGCAACTGGCACCTGAAAATTTATGATAAAAATAAAATTTTTGTTTTAAGAATATTTATTCTTAGATTAAAATTAATATATGTTTCCAAACAGAACATAACCTCAAAAGGGACTATTTATAAATGTGGAGATTTTTACAGTTATTCTCTGAAACTTATCTTTTTCTATTTTATTGATTGATTTTAAATTTTACATAAATATTTTACTTTGAACACAAAGCTACTAATGAAATGTTTATCTTTCTCAAAAAATTTAGTCAGAAAATTTTTTTATTTTGAGTTAATTCAGTGTATGTTTTGTGTTATGAAATTAGGAACAGCTCTATAGTATTGGAGTACTAAAAAATAATACTCTTAAAAAAATAATACTCTTAAACTTTTTCCACACATTTTATTTGTAGATAATTATGTACAACATGAAGGGAAAGACCCTCCTGTTTTTAAAAAAAGTACTACATTCAAAAATTGTCACAGTGTTTGATAATAAGCATACAATGGGTCCCTACCAATCTGAACCCTGGCAACTTGCGGTTTGACCTACCATTCTTACTAGTTGAATGTTATTGTTTACTACAATCGAAAGAGGAAACCAGGAGCTAGGTGCTTTGGCATTTAAATGGAGATGTTGAGATACATTGCTTGATATCAGCCAATCTTTTTCCTGAAATTTATGTGATAAAATTTCTAGGTTTTTCAAAAAGCACATAAAATTACAGCGGTTGGACTGATGCTGTTGTTAAGCTAATTCTAATCTTCCTTTTGTTTTTACTTTTTATATGCCTTAGAGATTCAGTCTTTATACAGAAACTTACTTTTCATTTCATTCCAATTAAGGAAGGAAATAAATAATCATTATAAAATAAAGATGTTAAGTCATATATTTTTTCCAAGAATATACCTGATTAATATCTCATATAGCATGTAGAAATGAATAATCTTGTACTAAAAAATTGACAGCCAGCAATATTAAAAATTATGTAAGATATTTAGGAGATTTTTGCTATTCCTATTCTAATATAAACTCTTGTAGTTTTCCAAATGTTAAGTCAATTAATTTGTATTTAGAAAATGTTGCATGAATTTTTTGTAACTGAAGAATCACGAAATATATTTTAACTATACAACCACATATATTGCATCATCTTTTAGAATAATATTTACACTTATAGATTATATAACGTTTCAACTTTTTCATAACTTTTGATGAGATAACAAGGTCCTAATGATTTTGAGCCTCAAAATCAGAAAGTCAATGCTGTATTTATATAGTATCAAAGATGTTGGTTTGATTCTTCAGAAATAGAAGAGGGGAGATCCACAGATTGTCAATTTTAGATATAAAGCAAAGATCATCTATATTTTGTAGGTCAAAAAGCATGAAGCCAAATGGAATCAAATGCAAACAATAAAAATGTATTTTTTTTGTATAACCTACTTAAGGAAGTAAGTTACATAACCTTAAGATTCTGTAAGTACTATTCTATACTTTATTTTAATGACACTTTTTGAGTTTTGCTTTTCCTTTTTTTTTAATCTTTCCAGGTTCCATGGATCAAACTCAGGACCTTACACTTTCAAGACAGGCAAGGTGCCACTGAGTTAAATCCCTGGCCCTTAAATGATACTTTTTAATGAGTTACTACTAATGAATTGACTGGATGAATCATTTTATCATGGGAATAAATAGATTCTGATTGTTAGTAACTTATCAAATTTTTATTTTGGAAATGTCTAATGTAAGAAAATGATACCATTGTGTAGATAATAATTATAGTCACGGGTTAAAGAGTGTAGAATATGCTTGTCCATTTTTTAAATTTGCAAAATCCTGTCCTTAAAGACTTTCAGTGAATTCAGCATTTATGAGGGACTTTATATATATGGGTTTTTAAATAATTTGGGAGGAGTGAGGGCCAGCTATCGTGATTCAAGAATGGAGGTTGATGATAGCTGAGGCTTGGGATGATGGTGACCAAGTTATTGGGTTGGACTCAGGAAATATGCAGGATAATAAATGGGTAGAACTTGTTCATTGACCAAATTGAGGAAAGAAAACAGAATGATAACTCTTAAGATTACAATGATAAAACTATAATTAAAAATTGTTAGAATATCTAATTGAGTTAGGAAAGTTGTTAAATTCAGAAATACCCACAGTATTTTTAAGATATCTGTGGCCCTGCAAATATAATTTGTGTTTGTACCTTGAAAGGAAGATGTCTGGATTTGAGTAAACATTGAAAAATGAATCAGTGAGGTCATAGATCAAAACACAAGAGTGAATGAAATCCACTGAAGTGCAAAAAGTGAGAAAAATGGGGTAAGAATTTGGGGAAAACTAATATGCACATGTTGAGAAGAAGAGGAAAAATCTATGGAATATTTAATGGAATTAAAAATTAGAAACAAATATGAACAGTATTTCAGAATCTGAGGAATAAATTCTTACTGGAAAGAGATAGGGAGCTTGAATGCATGTTCAGTAATACAAACCCGTCTTTAGCCAGTAGAGTGCCAGTAGTGATTGTAGGAAGAGCAACTTAAATGAAAAGATTGTAACATATTAATTGGCATATATAATGGTAATAAATAAGTGTTCCTCCTTCCACCATTGCTGTTCCCTATTTGCAACATAAACTCATATCAGCCCCAAAGTGAAGCTGAAAGAATGTTATACACATATTGAAGGTCCTGGGTTTAGTGCCTAATAGCATAAGAGAGAGGGGAGAGAAGAAGCTAAGAGAGGAGACACAAGGGGAGTGGAAGGGAGGGGAGGGGAGATCGAATATAAGAAAATAATAAAGTCTTTAATGGTAGACCAGTTGGATACAGAAAAAATGAAATCAGGAATTTCCCTCTAATTTAAAATAGTTAGCAGGCTGACTTTCTGATTTCTAATCCCTATCTTCTGCATTCTAATCCAGAGACTGATTTCAATCTAGATTTGCCAGTTTTGTAAACTTAAATTGATTTGGCTTAAACTTTTTAATAATTTTAAAGTACAAGCACTAAACTTATATCAGTTAGCCCTTCTTTGTATATGTTCAATAATCCTTTACTTACTTTACATCTATTATTTCATTTAATCTTTACAAAACCCTATGAAGGGGATACTATATGCAGCTTTGCTTTAGAGGAGCTTTAGCTTGACATACAGAAGTTAAGTATTAAGTCTAAATACACACAACTAAAGTGACAGGGAAAATGTCTGTCTTGCTTGCTACCCAGAACTACACCATCAAATGAAGTCTTTGGGGGTCTCTTCAGTCATCTGTCATCTGCTCAACAACATACAATTTTATTGACTGCTGTCAAATATCTTATAGTATTGATAGCATGTTAGTTACCAAGTAGAAATATACAAAGAATAATATTTAAGTTTAAAAACAAAATGAATGCAAGCTCAGAGTTATGTGTACATTTAACAGAAGCAATTGTTAGTGATGTTGGTATGCTTCTCAGAAGTGTGAAAATTTACTCATTTATGTTAACTATTATCTTGGCCAATTTCTGATAGTGTATATTTTCTGAAGCCAAATTTTCATGAAATATTATATAATAAACATTCTGAGGTGCCAACAGAAAAAAAAAACACATCATCTGGTTTTCTCTAATTAAATGTTTTGTTTGTACCTTCCATGCTAGAATTTTCCACATTTCTTGGTGATATAGGATGATAGTTATGGTAGCAGTGGGCGACTTAATTAATGTATTACCTATTAATTTCTCTTGCGCATTTTTTCTAAATTACATTCATGCAGTTTTCTACTTTTTGGCAAAATGACTACTGTCTCTTATTTTTACAGAATTACTACCATCAATTAAGTGAAAAATTGCAGTAATGAAGTTATTAGCAGAACACAAATCTTTGCAAGAATTTTAATAAGATCTTTCTTCTACATGGTTTTGTTTCCTCAGGGGTCTGTGTGTGTGTGCATGTGTGTGTGTGCGTGTGTGTGTGCATGTGTGTGTTTATTTGGTACTGAGGACTGAGCTTAAGAGCTTCAAACTGAGCTAAATCCTCAGTCCATATTTTAATTTTTATTTTGACACAAGGTCTTGCTATGTTACCAGGTTGCTCAGGATGGGCTCTAATTTTTTTTTGTTGTTGTTAAATTCTCTTATTGGTACATTGTAGGTATACAACACAATTACATTTCTCATTAGGAATTGTACCTTTACATAATGCATCTAGGTTCTTATTTTTTTCCCCATTCCTAGCCCTACCTTCACCCCCTCCACCCTTCCCTATTTACAATGACTTTATTTCCATTTTTTCCATTTCTCATCATTTTTCCTTTCTCTTCTTTCCTTTCCCCTGTCCCTCCCACTACCCCTACCGCTTGGATGGGCTCTAATTTGCTACCCTTCTGTCCCAGCTTCCCAAAGGGCCAGGATTACAGCACTGCGCCACTATGCTTGGCTTGTTTCTGCATTTTCTTACCTCCTCCTGTGAAGTTTCAAAATAGATTTAATTCCTTTTGTTTATGTGTTTAGTTTAACAGAACAAAAGGTCCTTATATATTTTCAAAATCTTTTATTCTCTTAAATTATAAGTAAACATGGCTCACACCCCAGCAGTATCTAAGGAAGCAGTCCCACATAGTGTTTCTACAAGTATTGGCATATCTTTTAAAATAATTATCCTTGGTATTATGATTTAAATAAGAATATCCCCTAAAAGACTCATGTGTTCAGAGGTGGGACTTCAGGAATGTGTTTGGATCATGGGGGTATTATACTTATCAATGCATAAATCCAGTAGCTAGATGAGCTGTTAGGAGGTGTAGCTTGATCAGAAGAGGCAGGAGAGGTGTTTCACTGGAGTATGACCTGGAAGTGTGCATCTCCCTCCCTTGGTTTCTTTCTCTCTCTGGTTCTTGGCTACCATGATTTTAGGATCTTTCCTCCAGCAGACACTTCCACCATGTCCATCCTTCCCTGGAAACAGCTAAATATAGACTGAATCCTCACAAATTTATGAGCCAAAATAAATCTCTCCTTTATTTTGTGGGTAATGGGATATTTTGCCCCAGCCACTAGAAAGTGACTATGATTCTTAGATAGTCTCCCCTTCTAATTTAGTGGGAAAATACATTTATTTACATATAAATTATATATTACATAGTAATTAAATTCATTTAATTTAGAATAGTAAACTCCCTTGCTTGTCAGAATTTTGTTCATATTCTACAGTACAAAAGGTGATGGCTTTGTCTAAGGCAGTAGTGGGTGTGTTTGTTCATAGTCCCCTTACAAGATTGGATTTTTCCTAAGCCCTGTGTTTCTCAGCTGTGCCACAGATCCACTGTGTACTCAGCCTTGCCTTAGGCCCACTCTCTGTTGCCTGAATTTATGAAAATTCAGTAAGGAACAAGTCAGTTCCTAGGAGCTACTTGCCTTTCACTTGGCACTTTGTTCTGGACCTTTCTATCCATCTGCTCCAATCTAGAAATGTGGTCTAAACCTAAAGCACACTTGCACATGTACCTTTCATAACTTCCACTCCTACTGTATGTCTAG
The DNA here is from genome assembly GCF_000247695.1 of Heterocephalus glaber. The sequence goes on along the minus strand of NW_004624932.1, from coordinate 357,123 downwards.
ATTTTTTCTGATTCAGTATCTTTCTTTTTTAGGTTGTCCTTTCTAGCTTTTGTCCCTAAGGATGGTAGATCTCTTGAGAATTTCAATGTAAGAAAATTGTTTATTTTGAGCACAGGATTGGTCAGTTATAGCTGAGAATTGAGTGTCAGATAAATTACCTTTTTTCAACATGTAAAGGCATTGATATTTTGCATTGTAATTCTAGTGTTCTAGATGAAATAATATCCTCTTTATTATATCTTAATATATAAATAACTCAAAAAATATAAATTTTTGCACCAATAAAATTAATATCATAATTTATAGAGTAAAATAATGTGCCTAGTAAAAATCAAAAGCCATATATATTAAGAGAACAAAGCATTTAACTTTTTCAAAAATAAATTGTTTTTTCTTTTTTGGCACCAGGGATCAAACTCGGGTCCTTGTGCTCATGAGGCAGGCAGTGGAACCACTGAGCTAAATCCCCAGCCCAAAAATCAATATTTAATTATATTATTTTTAAAACATGAAAGCTATCACAGAGAGGTGACATTGTTTATGAAAAGCAGTAACATATATGTTATAAATCCATGTGTCTTAGTTAATTTTCTCATTGTTCAGACAAAATACCCAACACTCAAAATTAAAAAAGGAAATATTTATTGTAGCTCACACTTTGTAGAAGTTTTAGGTCATAGTTTGCTGGCTCCAAGGCAGAGTGGCATGGCAGAGGGACATCTCAGAGGAGAAACAGTTCATGATGGGCAGAAGGCACCAAAATACCAAAGTAGCGAAGAAGCAGAAAGCAAGGGCAGCAGCCCTCTTTCTGTCCTTAGTATCTATCCAGGCTAGGTACCCTTATGGCAGGTAGCACTCACTCAGGGTGGATTTTCCCATTATGCACACTGAGAATTATGCCAAACAAATCAGTGGACTAATTTAGTAACTACATAACCTAACCCCAGCATCACACCCTTAATTCCAACATCACATATTCTAGATTTGGCCACTTCTGAGAAGTCCCACCTATGACCACATAAGGCTTTGGGAGAACATCGAAACACAAGGCATAACAATATGCCATTAGAGATTCACATTTTGTAAATACAATAGATATATCTCTATGTCTTTTTTAAAAAATTGGATATGAGCCATTCCTTTGTCAGATAATTTTCTTACAGATTTTGAATGTATTCAAACATAACAAAAATAAAGATACACAATTATTTCAGATAAAAATTATTTAGCATTTAGAGAGATCAGTGCAGCCTTTTGATGTTCTAGCCTATTCCTGTGAATAGAAGATATTGATATAATTACTTAATTAGGTCAGGGTAAAAATTTATTAAAATTTTACAACATTAGGGATTACTTCTTTCAATAAGATATTAATTTTTCATCTGGCCTAATTTTCTATCTCCTTGATATATTGCATATACAGCATCAAGTTACATTTTGAAAAAATGTGATCATTATAAAGCCTTCTCTTTAAAAATCTAGGTACCCAGAGCATCATACATTCCTAGTGATCAAACTCACATGTCTTGTCATCAGCCATGTACATGTTGCTTCCTGCCACCAATTTGAAATTTGACCTTGAGGTTAGTGAAACATGAATTTTTAGTTTCTTCCTCTGTGCTATTCATAAAACAAAATCCACTGGGCATCTTTGATGATTAAATTGAAATAAATTTCTCTTGGCACAGTATCGTAATGGTAACATCTTTTGTCAAGGACCTAGATTTGTCAAAAGCCTGAGATTTCTCCTCCTTGGAAGTTACCAGGCTGGCTGGCTGCAACAATTTAATAGACGGTGGCACCACAGAGGGCTTTATTGCTCACAGGACTTTAAGTTTGCATTCATTCACAAGTTCCACAGGTTTGATAGATAAGTCCATGCATGTAGAGGGGGTGAACCCTCTATAGGCTTTAAGAAGAACCCCTCCTCTTAAAGGAGGGTTATAGTAAACTTGTCTAATCTCTGCTCCAAAGACAGTGTTTTCTAGAAAACAACACATCTTTTCTTTGCCCTGTTAGGAGACATTATCTTCACCTCCCAAGATCATTTGCTCAACAAATACACTTGATATGATACACACATGAGATAGTTCGAAAATCATCTCTCAAAAACATCATTAACACATTTTTTCTTCTTTCATTTTGAATACCCACATGCTCTGACCTCTCTGGTACTGCTGCATTCTTCTCTTTTCTGTTAAATCTGTCCCTCTACCCTCTTCCCAACTTTTACATTGTTTCTCACCAGACACTGTTCAAATATCTTCAATAGTGGCTAGGTGTCTTCATTAGTTTCTCATTACTGAGACAAAATAACCAATATCCACAAGTTAAAGGATGAAAGGTTTATTTCAGCTCACAGTCTATAGAGGTTTTAGTCCATAGTCAGCTGGCTTATAGGTAGGGGGCAACATGGCAGAGAGGCACAGCATTGGAGAAACAGTTCATGACTTGCCAGGAAGGAGGCAGCAAGCTTTCCTTCTTTTCCTTCTATTCCATCCAGGCTACAAGCCAGTGGTCAGTGCCACCCACACCTAAAGTGGATCTTCCCTCTTCAGTAAATACATCATCCATACCAAACTATGTAATAGTACATTAGTTGAAAAAACTATATTAACATATAATTATCATTCAAATCATTTGTTAACAGGTTCACTGTTAGTATTATATGTTACATGTTTTTGAAGACATTTATAATAACATGAATTCACCATTATAGCATCATACAGAACAGCATCATGACACTAAAAATCTGTATTCTACCTATTTATTTCTCCCCCATTACTCCTGGCAACCACTGATCTCTTCAATGTATACAGAGTTTTGCCTTTTCCAGAATAACATATAGTTGGAATCATGTAGTATGTAGTCTTTTTACATTGGTTGTTTTCAGCTAATAATGTGCATTTATGTTTCTTCTGTTTCTGATCATGGGTTGATATCACATTTCTTTTTAGTGCTGAATAATATTGCCTTGTCTGGTCAAACTAGTTTATTTATTCATATCTTGGTTGCTCCCAAGTTTTGACCGTTATAAATAAAACTACTACAGCTATCCATCTGCAAGTTTGTTTGGGTATACATTTTCATATCTTTGCGATAAGTATCAAGGAGCACCAATGATAGGTTGTATGGTTTAAGTATGTCATTTTGTGAAGGACCCTCTAACTTCTAATGTGGCTGGACCAATTTGCATTCAGTTGGCTGTGAATGAGTTTCTGTTACTCTAAATGCTTTCCAGTACATGGTGTTGATAGTACTCTGCAAATTGGCAAGCATGGATGTAGTCACAGTATGTCTACATTTTTACTCATTAATTTTATTGGTACATTTTAGGTATACATTATGCTGAATACAATATTCACTATTGGGAATTTGCACCTTTATATAATATATCTTGGTTCTAATTTTTCCCAGTTCCCCTGCCCTCCCTTCAAACCCTCCACCCCTCCCTATTTACAAAGACTTTATTTCCATTTTTTCCTTTGCTCATATTTATTCCTTTCCCTCTTTTCCTTTGTTCCTCAGACAAAGGTATACTATTTAGAATCTGTAAAAAACTTTAAAAGTAAGACCTCCCAAATTTCAAGATCCAATCCAAAAATGGGCATCTGAAATGAACAGACATTTCTCAGACAAAGAAGTAGAAATAGCAATTAAACATATGAAAAAATGTTCAACATCGCTGGTCATTTGAGAGATGGAAATGAAAACAACGCTGAGATTCCACCTCTCCCCAGAAAGAATGGCTGCTATCATGAAATCAACCAATAACAAATGTTGGCAGGGTTGTGAGGAGAATGGAACCCTCCTCCACTGCTGGTGGAAGTGTAGCCTGGTGCAACCACTGTGGAAATCAGTGTGGAGAAACCTCAAAGACCTAGGATTAGAAGTCCATTTGACCCAGCTATTCCCTTGCTGGGTATCTTCCCAAAATAATTAAAAGAATCATACCACAGCGGTATATGTGCACCCACATTCATAGCAGCACAGTTTGTGATAGCTAAAACTTGGAAACAGCCCAATTGCCCATCAACTGGAGATTGGATAGAGTATGTCTACATTTTTTAAAATTTGCATTTTCTTGATCAAATGCGATGTGGAGCATCTTTTTATTAACCTATTTGACATCTTTATAACATCTTTGATGAGATGTCTGTTAAAGTCTTTTACTTATTTTTAAATTGGATTGAGTGTTATTTTAAAGTTGAATTATAAGAGTTTCTTTTTATATTTCAGGTAACAGTTCTATATCAGATATGTCTTTTCAAATACTTTGCTCCAATCTGCAACTTATTTTTTTTTCATTTTCAAGTTCTGTGTAAGCAGTTCTAGAACTCCTCTAGCTGGTATATTCTAACCTTTTCAAATCCTTCCAGCAAACTAGTTTCAAAGGCATCTGAAGTATAAGTCTGTCATGGACATAGTGACCTCTTTCTCTAATACCAATTTTCTGTATTAGTTGGCTTTTCCAGTGATGGAAAAAATGCTTGACATGACTTAAAGGAGAAAAGGTTTTGTTTGGGCTCAGGATTCAGAAAATTCAGTCCATAAATGACTGTCTCCAAAGTAGATGCATCATGGTGAAAGACCGTGGTAGACCTAAGCTGCCTAATTTCTGGTAGTATTGCAGCAGGAGAGGTGAACAGAGGCAGAGAGGAAAAGGCCAGGCACCAGATATAGTACCCCAGATTTCATATCCATGACCCACCCAGATGTACCTGGAAGTAGGCTACACTAATGTTCTAGGTAGCTCACAAGCTATCAAGTTGACAATTAAGGTTAACTGTCACGTTATTCATGATAGCTAGGAAAGCATCTAATTTTTTTGAATTAACTATCTGTTCTACAACACTGCTATAACTACTTATGACCACTTGTAATGTACATACATAAAACCAATAAAATCACTTTTACGTTTGTTATTTCATAATTTCTCTTTTAATGGTAGCAAAGTTTTTTTTAAAGGTAAGAAAAAACAGGCTATGCAGAATGAGTTTGGGCGATTAAAAGTAGGAAAAGAAGTGCACTCTAGGACCGGGGATTTAGCTCAGTGGTTTTGCCATCTGCTGTGCAAGCGCAAGGACCCAAGTTCAATCCCCGGTACCAAAAACAAAACAAAACAAAACAAAAAAAACGAAGTACACTCTGCACCCTGAAGGTGGCCTATTGTGAGGTGGCACAATAGCCATTATTTCACATTTCCTAAACATACAATATCACCTGTGAACAAAGAGTGTTTTCTTTCTCAATCCATAACTCCTTTATTTTATTTTGTTTTCTTATTGCATTAGCTATAGTTCCCAACACAATGGTGAAAAGATACAATAAATTGTATTGATTGGCATATTTGATAAATCATTCCTATTTCTAAGAATGAAGTTTGCTTGGGAGGAATATATTTGATTATAAAGATTGATACATTCAACTTACTAATATTTTAAAGATATTCTGCATTTATAAATAATTTTTAATATATAATTTTCTCATAATGTCTTTTATTGGTTTTATTATCAGGGTGTATCTCATTTATGAAATGAGTTAGAGAGCATTCATGGAATATATAATTTTCTCATAATGTCTTTTTTGGTTTATTATCAGGGTGTATCTCATTTATGAAATGAGTTAGAGAGCATTTACACACACTTCCAAAATTTGGAGGTGGTATATAAAATTGGTAATTTTTTTCCTTAAATGTTTCATAGAAATCATCATTTAAATTATATGCAATGCAGTCTCCAGTTGATAGGCAATTGGGCTGTTTCCAAGTTTTAGCTTTTACAAACTGTGCCGCTGTAAACATGGGTGAGCATGTATCACTATGGTAAGATTCTTCTAATTCTATTGGGAAGATATCCAGCAGAAGAATAGCTGGGTCAAATGGGACTTATAATCCTATTTTTGTGAATTATCTCTGTAGTGATTTCCACAGTGGTTGCACCAGTCTGTTTTCCCACCAACAATGGAGAAAGGTTCCTTTCTCCCCACAAACCTGCCAGCATTTGTTATTGGTTGATTATATTGTATACCTCAAATGTACCAATAAACTTAATGGAAAAAATTATATGTAATGACTTTGGTATTTTTGAGGATGTTTTAGCTCATAGTTACATTTTAAAATTATACATCAGGCTATGAAGTTTGTATTTTTCTACTTGAAGAAGTTCCAGTAGTTTAAATCTATCAAATAATGGATCAATTTCATCTACTTTGTCAAATTTGTGTGCATAGAGTAGTGAGTAATATTCCTTTATTATTCTGTTATAATTTAGGGAAGCAGTAGTGATAATGTGTGTTTCATTTCTTATATTACTAATTTTTATCTTGTTTTGTTGGTTAATCCTTCCAAATATTCATCAGATTTATTGATATTTTAAAGAATCACTTTTAGTTTTTTTTTATCACCATCAGTTTCATTAATTTTCTCTATTGTTAACTATTTTATTTTTATTTATTTCCACTCTAGCTTTTAATCAATTCTTTTCTTCTTGTGCACTTTAATTTTTTCTTTAATTTCTTAGATGGAAGCTTAGGTTGTCTTTGTAATATGTGCATTTAATTAAATAACCTTTCTTCTAAATTCTTCTGTAATTAGAGCCCATGAATTTCTTTTTTCTTTTCTTTTTTTTTTTTTTTTTTTGGTGTCTGGGATCAAAGTCGGGACCTTGCGCTTGGGAGGCAGGCTGCGGAACCACTGAGCTAAATCCCCAGCCCTTGAGACTATTATTTGACTTGCTATTTAGAAATGCATTGTTTATAAAATATTTGGGGAATTTCACTTATCTTTATGTTACTTTTTTTGTTTGTTTTCTTTTTGTTCTAGGAATTAATTTTGTGTTATTTCTATTGAATTATATTTATTAAAGTATATCTTATATCTAGAATGTAGCTTATCTGATATTCCAATTTTAGTATATGTGCTGCCAAAGAAAGCACTGTCTGATATTCCAGAGTATGGAGTATTCAATGCACAGTTTAAAAGACTACGAAATATGGATGGAGTATTCCTTAAATATTTATTGTGCCTAGGTGTTTGGTAGTATTTTTTGGGCTCTCTATATCCTTGTTGAATTTCTAATTACTATTACATTCAAATGTAGTAGTCAACTTGTCTGTTTTTTCCTCAGTTCTATCTGGAATTATCTCATAGATATTGATACTCTCCTGTTAGTTACATATATTATTATGATTTTTATGCTTCTTCTGAGAAATTACCCTTTAAAGACAATAAGGTCATTTGATTTCTTATCATTAAATTCTTCTAAAGTACATTTCATCTGGAATTATTGCTACTACTTCAACTCCTTTTGTTGTTGTTGTTGCTGTTGTTGTTGTTGTTGTTAGGGTCATCATAGTATACCTTCCAGTAGTATATTTTTATTAGTACATGATGGTAGTACAAAATATTTAAATTCCTTGTGTAGAATTGGTACATGTATGTAACACACTTTAATTCCTTTTTCTGTCCCCTTTCCCTCCTGTTCTGTCTGATTTATTATACTTAACATTATGATTTCAAGGTGCATCCATTTTCCTAAAAATGACTCATTTATCTTTCCAGCAGAATAGTACTATTTAGTGGTATTTATGTGTAAATGCCACATTTCCTTTATCCATTCATCTGATGATGTCCATATAGGCTGCTTTCAAGATTTAGCTATTATGAATTATGCTTTCATAGACATGGATATGCATGTATCACTGTAATATTAATTTTGAACTCTGGGAAAATACCTAATGGTGAATAGCTGAGTCAAATGAAATTTCTTGTTTTAGTTTTTAAAAAATATTTTCCGTACTGATTAGCATAGTGTATGTATAGTTTACATTCCCAGCCACAGTATCGAAAGGTTCCTAATTTATCCCATATCCTCATCAGCATTTATAATTATTTGATTTCTTGATGGTGACAATTCTTTCTAGGATAGGATAAAATCACGGTTTTATTTTAATTTGTATTTCTCTAATGGCTAGCAATGTTGAGCATTTCTTCAAGTACTTATTCAGCTATTTGTACTGAATAAATGAAGTGTCTTACTCATTTCATTTGCTCATTTTTAATTTAGTCTTCCATTTTTGGGGTCAATTTTTTATTTCTTTATATATTCCAGATGTCAGCACTCTGTGGAAGAATGGGAAAATTTTTTCCCGTTCTGTGGGTTTTCTTTTCACCCTGTTGGTTGTTTCTTTTTCTCTGCTGAAACTTTTAAATTTAATGTAATCACATTTGTGGATTCTTGGTTCTGTTTCCTGTGTAACTGAGGTTCATTTCAGAAAGTCTGTGTCTATTCCTATGACTTCAAGATTTCTATGTATTTTATCTTCCAACAGGTTAGATGTTTTGGTTTTAACATTTTGTTCTCTGATCCACAGCATTTTGTAAAGTGATTTCTTCTATATAGCACATATATGGGTTATGTTTTCTTGTATTCAATTCGAGACTCCCTTTTAAGTGATGGTTTGATCATTAATTTGTAAAAAATCTAGTAATTCTAGATTTGTTGCAATAAAACTACTTTATAATTTTTATATTTATTGCATTTATCCTATTTTCCTGAATTCTTTGACTTTATTATCAGTGCATATGATTTCAGTTCATTTCTTCTAATATATGCTTCTTTTAGTATTTACAATATATATGATTAAATACTTTGAGTCTACTTCTAAATAACACTGTAGCACTTCATTTGTAATGGAAGTAACTCATATCACTGTGTTCCCAGTTCTCTCCTGTTCTTGTGATGTTGGAGCTATTCATTCTATTTATCTGTATCTTATAAACACTGGATATATTGTTATTCAGATTCCTTCAAACAGAAAACTCTCTGCTGTGCCTAAGTTCCTCAGTTTTCATTTGTCTGAGGGAATCCTTCATTTTGGAAGGCTAATTTCATATTATAAAATTAATTTTTTTCTTGCTTAGAGCACTATTGAACCCAGGAACTCGCAAATACTAGGCAAATGTTCTACCACTTAGCCACATCTCTAGGCCCTGATCTATTGTATTATTCAAATTTAACAATGCCTTTTTTGTTTAGCCCCTTTAAAGATTTCATTCCCATAATCACTTGCTTACAGTTTCTTTTCTTTTTTTTGGGTACCGGGGATTGAACTTGGGTATTTGCGCTTGCGTAGCAGGCGGCAAAACCACTGAGCTAAATCCCTGGCCCTGCTTACAGCTTCTTAAAAAAAAAAGTTGGCTATAATTCTTAGCATTTTTCCTTGTAGGTAGCATCTATCCCAATCCATTTATCCATATTATCCATGATGGATATTATCATTCTTTGCTTTTATACAGTTTGAATAGGATATCTGCAGGGTTTTTGTTTGTTTGCTGGTTTCGCAGGTTTAATTTGCTTGTTATTCTCTGAGTATCTAAATTTATGATTTTGTTTCTGCTGTTAACTTTGTAAAGTACTTGACCATTATATCTTCAAATATTTTGCTTCTCTGGTTTCTTTTCATCCTTTTCTAACTAGGCAACTTTGTAATTTTTAATACTATCCCAAAGTTGCTTTTGTTTTTGTTACTGTTGTTTTTTTTCTGTTTTCAGTCATTCTCTTTGTATCTCAGTGTGTGCAGTTTCTGTGGACTTATCATAAAGCTGTCTAAGTATTTCTTTGACATTATCATTTCTGTTGATGAGACTGGTAAAATCCCTCATTTCTGTTGCAATATTTTTTTTTTTTTTGGTACCAGGCATCGAACTCGGGTTCTTGCGCTTGCGCAACAGGCGGCGAAACCACTGAGCTAAACCCCAGGCCCTCTGTTGCAATATTTAAAAAAAATATTATTTCTCTTTGTTTCTTAATTATATTTTATTTATCAGCTCATATTATCCATTTAGTCTTTGATGGTTTCTCCTTTCATTAGAAATTTTAACATATTAATCAAAAATTATTTCAAAGTCCCTGGTTATTTTCAATATCAGTGTCATATCAGTGTGTTTCTAATGATGGATTGCTTTATATAGTGAGCTTTTTTTTTTTTTTAACTTTGTCACGCTTTGTAATTTTCTGTTGAAAGTTACAGACTTGGAAAGGGTTACGATGAAGTAAATACTAGGGTATATATGATTTATTGTATTCTGATTAAAATATGCCTGTGGTTCACATTTTTTGTACCTATATGATATCAGAGGTGTCTGTTACTTTCCTGTTGCTGGAACAAAATACTCAACACCCACAAGTTAAAGGAGGAAAGGTTTATTTTGGTTCAAAGTTTTTAGAGGTTTCAGTCCACACTTTTCTGGCTCCAAGGTAGGGTGGCTTGGCAGAGGGACATGGCAGAAGCAAAACAGTGTGTGGCATGGCAGGCAGGAAGCATCAGCTTTCTTTCTGCTTTCCCTTTTCTTCTATACAGGCTACAAGCTTATTTGATGGTGCCACACACACCCAGGGCAAAACTTCCCATTATCCACCCAATCAGTGCAATAATCCAGTTATCACACCCATAATCCAGTATAGCACACCTATGATTACAGCCACCTCCCTGAAGCCCAACCTATGAGGGCATGAGGGTTTGGAGAGACACCTAGTTATAAGCCATAACAAGAGGCTTCAAATTCTTCTGTGTTCTTGTTTTCTGCTCTTGGCTTTGGGGCTTATCTTTGTCCTACTCCTCAGAAACAATACACATCTGACAATATTTTCTGTACTACTTGTTATTGTTACTATTAGTGGGGGCACGTTCGGGTACTGGTAGGATAAGAGGGAAGCAGTCATTTTCTAATTTTCTAGATTAAGGCTTGTTCTTTCAATGGGCCCATTTTAGGGGTGTTGGTTTTAAAGGTACTCTGTCCCTTCTCCAGCATAGAGGGTTGCTTTATCATTTCTTGTTCAGCTACAGGGTTTCTATTTTATTTTATGGAAGCACTGTATCTTACCAATTTTGGCCCTGTTTATAGTTAATTGGTTGGTTAGGTGATTTTCTTGGGTAAAATAAGAAGTGTGGAAGATAGTATTTTGATATTTTGTTCAGGTTTTTCTATGTATGAAGATGAGAATGATTTTCAAGCTCTTTATACTTTCAAACTGAAACTGGAAGTCTTTAAAAATGCATGTAAAATATAAATTACCACATAGTTGTGAGTTATTACAGTATGATTTATTGGAATATAATGCTGATGAGATGTCTTTTGAATGAAAAGATAACACTGTGACTCAATAACAAAAGAAAAATATTTGGTGACATTTTCTTCTTATAAATATTATAGATGTTCCAATGCAGTCATCTGATGGTTCAGATTTTCTTGAAAACAATAACACAAATATATAAAAATGCTGCAGTACTTGCAGGTTAACTTTATACCTCTGAATGTGAGAAAGCCAAAGATCTGAATTTTTCTGCCTTACTTAGATGTTTATACTTCTTGCTTTAAAACTTTTACCTGTATAATTTGTAATGTACTTTACTCTGATTGCTTTAAATCAACAGACCAAATTATCAGCAATGTACATTTTGTAAAGTGAATAACACTAACATTTCTGCTGATCCTGCAAGATCAAAGACAAGAAAGGCCTTCCAGGCATTTGTCAGTGATTGTTCAGTTGAGCTGAATTGGTAGATCTGCTCTATTAGCATAGGAGCAGCTTTATAGCTTTCTAAATAATGAATGACTACACCAACTCACAGTTCTCCCTCTAACACTTAAAAAATTGATTTTCTGGGCCGGGGATTTAGCTCAGTGGTTCTGCCACCTGCTGCGCAAGCGCAAGGACCCGAGTTCAATACCCAGTACCAAAAAAAAAAAAAAAAAAAAAAAAAAAAATTGATTTTCTAAGTAAGAAGTCCTTAAAAACTATTTTGAAATATTGGTCTTAATTATGAAACTATAAATTTCATTAAAGTCATTAGTGAGTGAGTATAAAATAATATCTATACATCATAGCATAGGAAAAAAGATAATGGAAATGTTTTATGTAATTTTAGCCAGAAACCATTTTATTCCTTTAAATGGGTCTTGACTCTAAATAGTATGAAAAATTTACACTTAGAATATAATCATTGTTTAGTTCTTGCTTTTTGAGATTAAATTTATATAACTTTTCCAGGAATGTTATAGTTTTTATTTATACATAGACAAAAGGAAGACTAGTCTCATAAGCTAGACTACATCTTCCCAGAGGAATTTAGTTTTTCAAGATCTATTTTATGAGATATTCTTGAATATCATGAGCATTCATCTGAGAATATCTGCATGTAATTCTTTTTTTTTTTTTTTTTTTTGGTACTGGGGATCGAACTCGGTCCTTGCTCTTGCACAGCAAGCATCTGCATGTAATTCTTAAGAAAATCTAACTTTATAACGCCAGGTTATTCCCACATGAAAGTAAGTGCAGTACTTAAATCAAGTATTTTATTTCCAAAATAGTAACTACAGCATCAAGAAACAACAGCAATAAAAAAAAGCTCAGTGTTATATGGTTGATTATACTGAGTTAATTTATACTCTTAAAATTATAGCCAAAATGTACATGAAATTGTTTAATTCCTCAAAGTTATTTTTGAACAGTACCATGTATTTCTTTATTAAAAACATGTCTTCATTTAAGCAGTAAAAAATATTTTTGCTTCAACTTAAAACCTTCTTTATTTTTTCTTTCAAAAATTAGTTACATGATAAGATAGTTGATATTGCTATAATTTGTAACATTTTTGTGACCTGATTTATATGCCTACATTTAATATTTTATAGGCATACCTCAATATAATTTTATTGCTTTTTACATTTTCATTAGTATATTTAATGTAACGTAATTGCATTAATATAAGTATACATTTGCTTAATCTTTAAAAATATTAATCATTCACCTTTAATGTTTTAAGGTTTTATAATGTAGTTCATTAATCAATAGCTATTTAACTGTTAACAAAATGCTTTTCCATAATTATGACATTTTTTCTCAATGCGTTTATAAACCATCTATCTCACAGTATATAATGAGTCTCTTCTATAGTAATTATACCAATTTAAACATTGCCACTCAGGCATCCTTTGTACTCTTTTCAAACAAACCATTCCCTCATATTCTATCAATTAAAATAGTATTTTCTTTTTTTCAACAGTATTTAACTGTCTTCTCTTCTTTAAACTTTTCTTGTGCTTGTAAAATACTTTCAAGTTGGAGGCAGGAAATTATTTCTCAGTGATACATCTGGGAAATTATTGTTATTATCATTTAGGTTATTAATATTGTAATCATCCAGAATATCAAATAATGAAATAAATTGAAAGAGGAGCATTGACTATATTCTTTCTGAAAAGCCTACTAAATAATTCCATTCCAACTAGTGTCTTTTATTGTTTTCAGAAGAGTCGATATAAGCAAATGGAAGTTTTAGTTCTCATTAGAATGAATATCTCTAAATACAAAAATTAACAAGGAATTCCCAAAAATACTGTAAAGAGAAAATAATATGATTTAAAACTGCAAAATAAAATCTTGCAAATTAACAAAATATGATAACTGAGATTGGCAAGTGTACTGAAATGAGAACCTATACAGAGAGAGTTATATAACTACATAATACTTCTGAGATTGGCTTTCATCTGAAGCCTTTAAAATATTCCTAATGTTTGACCTTATGTTACTACTTCTGGGGATATATTTAAAGTGATAATCATAAAATCACAAAGTGACTATGTAACGCAGTCATCCTTTTGGGAAAAATGACAAGGGAGTCAAAAAATCTAATGTCCAGTGATAAAGAATTATTAAGTAAATTGTCATCTTTTTACACCTGAGAAAATCAATTTAAAGGAGGAAAGATTCATTTTGGCTCATGGTTTCAGAGGTTTCTGTTTGTTATCACTTGCCACCATTGTTTCTGGCCCTGAAATGAGGAAGAATATCATAATAGGAGAATGTGTTGAAGCAAAGCTGCTGATATATGGTGGCTAAGAAATGGACAGGAAAAAAAGAGAAGGAAGGGTTACGGACAAAATATACTTCCAATGGCATTCTCTTAGTGACCTACTTCTTACAACTAGGCCCCACCTTCTAAAATTTCCATCCATCATCTCCTTCCCAATAGCCCACTGATCTGTGAATCAATGAATGAATTAATGTAGTGATGAAGTCTGGATCCTCACGACCCAGTTACATTCCAAAGGCTTCATCTCTGAACACTGCCACACCGAAGAGCCAGCCTTCATTGCATGTGCTTTTGAAGGACATACAGACCCAAATCAAAACATCAACATGTACAGATTTGAACTGTCATTAAATTATATTTAAAATATGAAAATGTTACAAACACACAATAGTATATATATATATATATATATATATGACCCTAATCATATGAATATCAATATTTGTCTCTCTTAGGACAAAATTCAATTTTTAAACAGTATACACAAATATCCACAAATTTCTTCTCTGAAACATTTATATTTCACACTTTCATTTTGTCTAAATTCTTAGACAAATTTATTTGGAACAAACTGGTTTAAAAAACTTACTTTTTAAAAGTCAGTAACTCAATGGTGAATTTCTGATGTAAGGATTCCATTGTAGACCTATGTTATTTGAGCAGGTAAAGAGGCATTTATTACAAATGGTCCTGACTTTTTAAGTAAAAGTGGAATCAAAACAAGATAGACTTCACTGTAAGTCATATATATTTTACCCAACATACCTAAATTAAATTCTAAGTTAAATTATGCATCAGGCTGCACATGCAACTATATTTTGAAATTGTGTTTTTCAATAGACTGACTCTCATGGAGTTCTTATATTTATGAAGACTTTACCTTTGCCATAATAACTTAACTGCAATTACAATTTTAATAAATGACATTAGTGACAAGATAGATTTTAATAATTGAAAAGAGACATGTATGTTCCTAGTGGTTCAGAGATAACTTTTTCCTACAATTGTAGTTTTATAGGTCTGCAGTCCTCTAAGATATTCAGGAGATAGAGTATGGCATATATATATTGATATTATAATATCTAAATACTGGATATAAATTAACTAGTAATACCTGTCTAGTTGTAAAATAAATTTAATTTAGATGCCCAGAGCCTAACAACAGAAACATGCCAAAAAGAATAGTTATAATTAGGCAAAAATTATACTATTTCTGACCACAAATTGTCTGATACACATGTGTATATGGTAGTACAAATGAAACCGTTGAATAAGTATAAAGTCGTGTGGTAGACCATAGATGGCTATTGAAAGCTGAGAGAAGGGAAAACATCTAGTTCATGCCCATTTTCCCTTGCTTTACCTGCTAGAAAAGGAAAAGAAAGTCTTCAAATTGACTTAACATAATATTAGCATAAGCATTTTATAAACTTTAAAGTGGCTACTCAAAAAGATTGAGTAGACCAATTTTTGTTATGATTTTTAAAATCATAAAGATAATAATCATGAAAGAGTACTTTGTAGAGGTTTAAAATTAAGGTTATTTTGTACTGTAAGTTGAAACACTTAAGACCTAAATAAACATATCCAAACTGGTTATTTTCTCTTTATTCTCCCAACATTATGTCACTTGACTACGACCCCTGAGCATAACAGCTCTCTGTTTGCTTTTTCCCATTTACTTTCTTAACTCTTAAGTATTTTTACAGTTTTACTGACTCTTTTTATTAAATAGTGTTTTTTTTTCCTTTCTAAAACTCCTAACTTGGAGTTTATGTCCCAAGACACAAAAGATGTATCAAGCAGGAAGCCTGCTTCCCACCTGCTTTTTCTAAATTTAATCACTGTACTTATTTTCTAGCTTTCTATTTCTGTCTTTAGGGGGAACCTGATCCAATTCTAACCTACATGCTGCTTGAAATCCTGCATTTATACACTTTTTTAGAGTTTAAGTTGCTGTGCTAAAAAACACAGCTGAGGAACAGAACCAAGGTAAAAACAAAATTGGATTAACCAAAATATCTATTGAGCAAATGCTATCATTTAAGCTATCTAGGACACTCAGTGTAAAGATCTACAGGGACAAAAGGAAACACAATTTTTATCTGGGAATTCTGAAGTGGAGATAATGAATCCATAGACATGAAAAGAAATTATTTCCCTAGAAAAACCAAAGAATGCATGTCGCATCCTTGGGAAATCTCACACCAGAAAGTGTTGAAAAGTCATCCAGCTGCTCTCCAAACATTTTTCTTCTTGACAGTTTACTAAAGTTTTCTCTGTGATAAAATCACAAGGAGAATGTTCAGTCTGGAAATGAAAGGGCCAGTCAGATTTTAGAATCTGTAGTATGATATAGATGAGGAGAGTGAGTTCAGGGGTCAGTACTGCTGGCAGGTGTTGTGAATAGAATCTCCATGTTGGGACCACCTACAGCTCTGTGAGTGTGTGTGTGCGTGTGTGTGTGTGTGTGTGTGTGTATGTGTGTGTGTGTACTATGAGTTAGGGATATAATGGTGGTCCTCAAATTTTCCTATCACATGCTTATTAAAACCATTAATTATCTCCGGTTCTTTTTTTTTTTTTTTTTGGTACCAGGGACCGAACTCGGGCCCTTGTGCTTGCAAGGCAGGCGGCGAAACCACTGAGCTAAATCCCCAGCCCTAAAACCATTAATTATCAGACTGGGGATTTAGGTCAGTGGTTCCACCACCTGCTTCACAACCACAAGGTCTGGAGTTCAATCCCCAGTACCAAAAAACAAACAAACAAACAAAACCATTAATTATGTGTAGTAGTTGGGCTGGGGATGTAGCTTAGTGGCACTGTGCCTTCCTGGCAAGCACAAGGTTTGATCCCTGGTACCGGAAATAAAAAATTATGTGTAGTAGTGCTGCTAGGCCTCACTGCCTTCCTGATTCTTCATTAACAAATGGCATTCTTTCATATATAGTCATCCCTTTATCTATGGGGGATACATTCACCAGTGAGAACCTGAAAGAAGTATTACTGAGCCCTATATACTATATTTTTCTATACATACATACTATGACAAAGTTTAATGAATAAATTAGTTACAGTAAGAAATTAACCACCCTAATAATAATAAAAAATACTGAAATGAGAGTTGTGCGAAGTTATGTAAAACATCCTATTGAACTGATCTTCTCTTTCTTACTGCAATGATGGGAGCCACCATGGTGTCTACATGATGAGATGAAAGTCAGTGAACAATGGAGCCATTGTGACATAGAATTCGGTTCACACACAAAACTGACTGTGACATGATAATTTAGATTTTTTATGAAGCAAACAGAACAAGTGCACCATTGGGTTCATTTCTTTGTGAGTATAGTAAATGTACTCTCTCTGTGTACATATATGCATATAATATAATGTATATCACATATATATGTATATATATATGTATCATCTCTCTTTCACTCCCTCCCTTCTTCTTTCGTCCCTCCCTCCATGCTCCTTAGTTTTCTTAAACTGTGTTCCATGCGAAAGTGAACACAGTGCTGAAATGTTTTAATAATAAAACATTTTCCTGACGGATTATATTTGGAAAGAGAAGAAGTATCTGACAGTCTAAAACCTACCAAAGAAAATATTTTAATGCAAATCAGACTGTCTTGGTCATGTGGACCTCAAAGCTAC
Organism: Heterocephalus glaber; assembly: GCF_000247695.1. The sequence continues at coordinate 339,582 of NW_004624932.1, read as the reverse complement.
TATCTCATCTCAAGCTTAACTTTCCCTGGAGAGCCTCAGACCCTGTCTTCCAACAGGTCATCTTTATTTGACTCACCACTTTTTGGGTGATGTGCCTTTCATGCCTGATTATGAGGACACAGTTTGTTACTTCTTGCTACCAAGTTGAACATATTACTAGTTTATTAGAATCTTTTATACTCCATTGGCATTTTCTGTAAGACATGTTCTAGCCATGCTGCCTAACCTAAATATCTTCCTGATGTATTTTAGTAAATACTTTGTTCTTGTCATTAGTGCACTTACAAATTCTCTTCTCAGATTTCTTACAAAAATAGGATGCTTCTGTTATGGTTGACTGTGTAGGTTTTTGCTGGAATGAGTGTCTTTGAAGAGTGGTTTTCAAGCCTAGTGTCCTATTTCTGAAGATGTATTCTAATTTGTATCATGAACACCCTGGGTGGTAATTATACTAAAAAACATCCCTCTTTCTATCTTTCCTTACAAAGACAAATTTTAACTTCACCATCTTCTCAAAGTGCAATGGATAAATTATCAAATTAATGACAACTTTATTCCAGTTGATTCTAAGAGACATGAATTTTTGAAGAATGCTAACATAACTGACATATGGGTGTGATTAATGATATAAAAACATTAATGCACTAAAACATAGCTGGCATTTATCATATATTGTGTCTATTGTTTGTCAGATATTAGCTGAAATATTCCAGATTAGTGTGTTTTCTTTCCAATTTATGACAAAAATGGGTAAATATATTTGTAAAATCTAAATTCATGTTGACTCAACAGCAAGTTATTGCTTCTAAAGAATAGACAAGGTTAAGATATAATTTCTATTAGAAATGATATCAGTGTTTATTACTCATATGTGGGTACCGACTCAGACTTTCTCTATGAATGCTGAGAGAGAGAGAGAGAGACAGAGAGAGAGAGAGAGACAGAGACAGAGAGTGGAGATGTACAATGTATGTATCCATATAACAATGATATGCATACAGTATATTTACAAACATATATCATGTGTATTTGTTTTGTTTTCTCCACAACAATATAAATTTTTGCTCATTCAATGTCTTAACTTGTAGGGGGCCTTGTTTTCTGTTGTATAAAATTTTTAAATTCTCATTTCAATCTGAATAAATATTCAGTCCTATCACTTGTTATATTTCAAATTAAACCCTAAATATCTGCAGAGAGTTTGAGTCTACCTCTGTTTCATATTCACTAAAAATATGTTATTGATTGCTAGGTAATGCTGGCAATTATGCAAGCAATTTTAAAGAAAGATGTAGGTGTTTTCTTCTGAGAACCCACCAACCATATATACAGTCTCTACAGAAATGCTATGATACGAAGAAAAGACAAGTGCCACCAATAAATATGGCAAATAAATTCTGTGAGAGTTTGTGAGAAATTGAGATGGACTAAATGAAGAATGTAAAATTTGACATAGATCAAAGATTGCATATTGAGACAGAAGCATGGAAATTATGACAGAGCAAGGAAAAATCAAATTCATAGCAATACAATATCACAGGATTGGCTAAAATAGAGCATCTCACAAACTCTGAGTAGAATGTACACAACCAGCAGTCCAAATTATTCTCTATTTGATATTAAATTCGGTCTGAGGTGGCCAATTAGTGTAATAAAAATGACATTGAATAAATTAAGTCCTTTAAGTGTCTCAGATACACAAGTGCTGTGCCAGGTGCTACAGGAACATACATAAGTGTATTTTTCATGCGTTGCATACTTAATGCTACAGGTCACTCATATTTGTCCAAAAGGCTAAGGCCGAACCATATATGATATATCACCTAAGGACTGTGATTAGACTGTCTGGCAGACTATTATTTATGTCTATGAAAAGATTCCTTGAATGAATTTAATATGTGGAAGTAGAAAATAAAACATTTTGGCTATGACACATTGACAGAATTTACCATAGTATGTTCAGCCTAGCTATGATATGAAATTGAAATTCAACTTTTTTCCCCAAGTCTTATCTCCAGTTACAGGAAATATGATGACTCAGAGACTTCTAGCTCTGGTTATTTCTTGGAAAATTTGGATCCAAGTCATACTGTGTACTCAATAATGAGTACACAATAATGAGACACATGAAATACTGTATCTAAAGCAACAGGTCTTTCCACCTGGCTCATGATCATTCTCTAAAGGAGCCTGTTCAAAAGTTTCTCTTCCTCCCAAGTGATGTTCTCCATTTATTTTGGTTTTATTTTCTTTCAATAATTTTATAAGTAAGTATTGCAATACATAATGATCACACTCATCACGAGGAATTTGGACATACGCATAACATGTCTAGTTCTTTTTTTTTTTTTTTTTTGTTCCTGGGATCAAACTCAGGACCCTGTGTTTGTGAAGCAGGCAGCAGCACCACTGAGCTAAATCCTTGGCCTCTAGTTAGTTTTTATCCCTTTCCCCTCCCCTCCGTCCAAACCTTCAAGTCTTCCCCATTATGAAAGCTTTGTTTCCATTTTTTTCTTTGGTTCTTTTTCCCCTTTAAATCCCCTTTCACTTCCTTCCTTCCTCCCTCCTTCTGTCTCTCCTTCCCCTTCCCATTTGAACAAGTTCTTCCTACTGCCTAATATCTGTCTTCTAGTTTGTTCATTATTTTTACTTTGGGTTTCTCAAACAACCGAATGCAATATTTAAACTTATGTGTTTGATTTATTTCACTTAGGATTATGTCCTCAAAGTGCATTCTTTTTCCTAAAAATGTCTCGGTTTTTTTTTTCTTTATAATAGAATAGTACTCCATTGTATATAAATACCATATTTTCTTCATCCATTCATCTGTTGATGAGCACCTGGGTTGTTTCCAAGATTTAACTATTTAAAAATGTGCTTCTGTAAACATGAGTATGCATGTATCACTGTGGTATGATAACTTTAACTCTTTTGGGAGGATACCTAGATGGGGAATAGCCAAGTCATATGTGAATGCAGTTCACCTTCCTGCTAGGGTTGGAAACTGATGGGTGGACAGAGATATAGGATCATATGTCTGGGAGCTCCATGAAGTGCCTGCTGAGTAGAGGATTTTGAGATCTGCATGAGTGACTTAAAAGATCAGAGGAAAACTAAATTCTTAAAATTTTAGGTGCCAAACTATATTTTGTTTAGCTCATGGTTTTACATTGATATCTCTTGCCCATTTTAGAGCCAGGACAAGTAATCATTTGATTCTTTCATCCTTGAAAATTGCCAGGATATAATTTCCAGATTATTAATGCCTTGTGTTTGGTTAGTGCAACAGGCAAAATGTGTTAGCCATTGAATTGGGAATTGGAAAAACAGATTACTCAGAGAAATGGTGCTTTAGTGTATATGTAAATTCAATTCAGTTAATATGCATTGAGATACTAATGAGCAAATCACTCTTTAAACTAATTTTTTCATTAGTCTTTTCCACTTGAATGTGAACTTTGTTTCTCGCTATTGAATGAATATCAAAATGTGGTCCCTAGACCAGGAGGATCCACTGTGCCCTGGAAATTGTTAGGATTAAAATGGCATTTCCGGGTCCCTCCCTACACCTACCAAACAAGAAACTAGATAAATGAGAGCCCAAAAATCTCAATTTTAATTCCCTTTCAGGTGACTCAGAAGCAAATCTTTTTCTGGTACAAAGTAGATACAAAATCCAGAGTTGATAAAGGAATGAAGGAAATTTTATAAAAGTGGTAGACATGACAAAAAATAAGGACCATATTTCCGAGTGTGTGTGTATGTGTGTGTGTGTGTTTGCAAAATACTGGTAAAAAATTTTCTTTTATAGGAAGAATTTAAAGTGTTCCTGAAGTATAATGGCCCAATTTAATAAGAAAAAGTTTGCACCACATGGAAAAATGTTAACATTTCAGATTGGGAGCTAACTCTAGCCCTGTGTCACTAATAAAGTCCTGTTGTTTTCAGGCCAAGGATACAGTTATTTTGTACATTATAGGTAGTTATTTAGCTCTTATTTGCATGCTGCAGATTGTTGTAAACTCAGGTGCAATTTATTTTGATTCTGTGTATGTCTGTCAGATTTTTTTTAAATTATGTTGTATATCTCAATGAATGATTACGACCATGAGGATTTATGGAAGCACTGAGTTGACTTACTGATAGAGGTAATAGAAAAAAGGACTTTCCTAATATTTCACCAACAGAATGTGCCCATTGTTTAGAAGTCACCCAGGGGTCTTCTGTGAATGTTTTGTCAGTTTTGGCAATAGCTTATTATCTTCATTCTGTGATATCCTCTTTTCTACTGAAATTCCATTGGAAAATAATTTCTTGCCATATCTGCAACTTGCCATATCCTCTCTACAGCCAGCACCATTTTTCATTTGCACAACCGTTTGAACAATGTAAGTTTGATGATCAAAATTTTAGTCATTAAATTCTTATTTATAGAATATTCTAAGTTTAATGGAAATTTTACAAATATTATTGACAGAAAATTTGAATTATAGCTGATGTGAGTCCACACATTTTTATAACTTTTCCTAATAGAGTTAAAGAATTCAATTTGTTGAAACTATGTAGGTATTTCTTAATTATTCTGCTCAGTGAACAGAGCTGAACAAATAGTACCAAATATAATGTGTTAGTTAAATCAGGACTTGGACAATTGAAAATAGGTTATATTTATATTATAAATCAAAATCACATATTTATTCAGAATATACTTTGCCCAGAGTACATGTTAGAATGCATTAGAAAAACAAAATGAGAACCAGAAACTTCTTCTGACCCCAGGAATCTGCCCAAAACCTGAACTCTCCAATACATCGAGAATTCTAACATTATATACTTTTTTTTTTTGTACTGGGGATCGAACTCAGGTCCTTGCGCTTGTGTAACAGACAGTGAAACCACTGAGCTAAATCCCCAGCCCTATTATATACTTTTTTTAATATGAGATAGTTCAAATTTTCTTTTTTTGTTTTGAAAGGGGTATCTTTATGTGTAGATTCACTGTATTTACAGTGATTAGAATCCAGTAAGCAATAAAAACATATATTGAATGGAGCTATGTAAATTGCCTTTTTGTAGTTCAAAATCATAAATCACTGACAATTTCACATGAATCAACATAATATCGCTTTAAATGGTTCCTTTACATTTTGTGAAGTATTATGCTCTGTTTTGGCTAATTTTGTTATTTATTCTCTGTTGCTGACTTCAGGGGTCTGTATAAGTTCTATTTAGTTTTATTACTTAGCCAGTGGACATTTCTTAGTGAAAGTTTGAGATACATTGTTAGTGTCCTCTTTCAGTGAAAATTAAGTGGTATTCTTGTAGCTTTGAGGAATAGTTTCAGCTTCACAAAATATATAATAGTCTAACTGAATAGTTTATAGAACAGCTCCCACATAAGGAAAATGTTAGAGTACTTAACATTTAAATTTTTATATTATAAAATTGATATAAAAATTGAGAAAAATGGCTGTATAGTCATTCTCATAATAAAAAAATTTTCTACATAAATTACATTTGACCTTCAAATTCGTACATTGCTATTATTGCTTTTTGTATTGAATTATATAAAAATATAGCATTTAAATTTTAGAAATACTATCAACCCATTCCAATATCCAGGTGAATAAAAATTTAAATATACAATATTTGATTTTTTTCTTTGAGAATTTTTGACTTTGTAGGTGAGTTAAGCTCTATTTTAATTACAAAGTTCATAAAAGTAAAATGTTAATAAATAGGTTAAGGGTTGAAACTGAAACTAAAAGCTCCTTTCCTCTAGTCCAAAGACAGATACTCTTATTGAGATTGTTATAAAAAGTTTACATACTTTACCTATATTAACATTTTAACATAGCCATAAAAATCAACAGTTCCACCACATGTTTAGAGCTGTTCTTTACCTTTATTTAATCTTGCAAAGTACTTCCATACACTAATACTCACTTCCTTCAAATTTTTATTAATTTTTTATAAATTTTCTTCTCTTTCAAATAAATTGCAAACAGTTGGTAATTTAGGAATTAGCAATTTAGTTGAGTATGAACCTAACTTCTTTCAGTATCCAAATCTGTACAATAAACTTCATTGCACAGAACTTTCACTATAGCCCTTAATCCACATTGAGATCCACTTCACACACATTTGCATGGATACTGTCACAAAACAGAAAACAGAAAGTATGATCCAGGATATGCAGAAATCACTTCAGTACTGTTGCTGGGAAACAAAAGAGTACAGCTGGTATGGAAAACACCGTGCAAGTTCCTCAAAAATTTTTAAAAAGAATTACATACAATTCTGCAATTCTGATAATGGATATATACCCAAAAGAGAGGAAAGCAGGGTATCCAAGCAGGGAGTACCTATATTCATAGTAGCATTATATCCAATGGTCAAAGGGAAGAAGCAATACAAGTATCCAGTGATAAATAAACAAAAATAATACATATAGTATATATATTATTGAATATTATTCACTTTTAAGAAAGATAATTCAGACATTTGCTACAAGATGGATGGATCTTGAAGGAATTGTACTAAGTGAAATACACCCGTCATAGAAAGACACATTTTCAGTATGTGGTAGCACACGCCTGTACCCCAGAACCCTGGGAGACTAAAGAAGGACTATCACAAATTTGATCCCAGCCTGGGTAATTCAGTGACTTAACCAGACCCTGTTTCAAAAAAATTTGAAAAGGTCTGGGGATGCGGGGATGTAGCATATTGCAAAGACCCTGGGCTTAGTACTCAGCACCACTCCCCACAGCAACAAATGTTAAATGATTCCACCTATGTGAGGCAGCTAAAGTAGTCAAATTCAGAGGCAGAAACTAGGATAGAGATTGCTAGTAAATTAGTAGGTGAGGGAGAATGGGAAAATGGGAATTCATTTAATGAGTACATAATGTTTCAGTTTTGCAAAATGAAGAGTTCTGGTGATTCCACAACAAAGTCAGTGTACTTAATCCTAATGAACCATATGCTTAATAATGGTTAAAATGTCAATTTTATGTGTTTCAAACAATTAGAAATTAAAGTAAAATAATTAAATAGCAAATTAACCTACATACATTTTAATATTGTTCCTGTCTGTGAAGGAAGTCCCCTTTAAGGGTTAGGTTCCTTCGTAAAGTCTTCACTGACCACACAAATACTGAATGTTTTATTTCTCTAATTGCATATTAGCAGTAGTCACTCTAGTGGAGTACACACAGCCCAGAGTGTATAATTCAATCTACTCTTGTAGAAAATGGAAATTTTAAAAATTTAATGTCTTTTTAAATTTTTACTAAATGAAGGAATTAATATTTCCTTAATACATACTACCTGATAGACTGATAGACATGTGCATATAATTGATGAATACATAAATAGAATCAGGAAAGAAAATCAGTATTTTACTGATGAGCTAATTAGCAGTCTTCTGGCACTGTTTACACTATCTTTCTGGCTGCTTGGAAAGAATGTACCTCATTCCTGCAATCAAACTGTAGTCTTCTCAATCACAAAACCCATGTTTTTGGTGCTCATATTTCTAAGTAAATGGAATGCCAATGTTTTATCACTTTTTCCATCTTCCTTAAATGTCAAAAGTGAGTTCTCTAACTCCCTTCTGTCTTCAATAACTGGCACATCAATGCTGTAATCCTTCGAAGAGTCAATAGATCAAAACTCTATTGTAGTCCAACATTTTGTAAATAACTTATAACATAAGCAGTATTAAACTTAAATTTAACTTAAATAAAAGCTCACAGGTGCCAGTAGTCAAATGATGACTACTACAGGTAGATTTACTGTACTACTGAGCTGATGCAGTTTGGATATTATTCCAAGGGAACACCATCATCAAAAAGTCTGGATTAATTTTAAGAACTACTATCAGTAATCTGCTGGAAACTTGATTGTGATTTGATTCTAGGTTACAGGCCAGATGGCTTTCAGCTTTGATTTTAATGGTTTTGTGAAATGGTCACAGAATTCAGATGATTCAAATTTTCCCCAAGTTTGTCTACATAACTAGAAATCATTGAGTTACTATATGGCTGGCATGTGAGTCATCAAGATTTTGTGAATATTCTTTTTGTTTTTTCTGATACTGTACGGGGAATTTCTAATTAGCCTTTCTTAAGTAGAACTGCATAAGGATATCAGGTTTTGATTACTAAAATTATACTGAAAATTAAAATTTCAAGCTGTAAAGTAGTAAACATGATTTAAAAAAAAAAAAACCTGTGGGATTCTCTTCTTAAACTATGGCTTAACCATATCCAGAACTGCTCTGCTTTTCCAAAATCTGAGACAACATGAAAATCTTGGATTACCAATGAATAATGAATGAACAATCAACAATGGTGGTTTACAAATGGACAATAAGAGTAATCTCAGCTGTTTTTTGCTGCTGCATGGCAGTTTATTCAGTCAGTATAAATATCTGCATCCTCTTCATCGGTAAAGCAACGCTCATATCCCTCAGAATTTCAAGTGTAATATATTCAGTGTATTATATGAGAAAGTATAAGCCCCAATATACATATTAAATCTCCGAGAAATCTTTAATTTACATAAACCATTGCATAGAATAAGAAAATTTAATAAAATTTCAATGTTTCCATATCCTCTAATAATAATCACTAAGAAGTCTTCATTCTTGTTTCAACTATTACTAAATAGCCTGTAAAGAGGTAAATGAGAGTCACCTAGCTTGAAAAAAAAATCTGTCTCTTGTTCAATCATATTAAAATGCATTTTGCACTACTGGATGACATATCAGTCTTCCATTTTAATATAAATGGACACTTGATTTTTATCCACTGTTCTTTCTTTTAATATTTTTATGTGATCTGTATATGGCTAATGAGATGTTTTTATTTATGCCGGTAACTTGATGTTTTGGTTACTATGGCTTTATAATATATTTTGAAATCAATTAGTGTTATGTTTCCAGCTTTATTCTTTTTGTCCAGGACTACTTTGTCTATTTGGAGTCTTTTGTGTTTTCAGCCAAATTTTATAATTGTTTTATTTCTGTTTCTGGGGAGAATGTCACTGATATTTTCATAGTGATTGCATTAAATCTCTAGGTTGTGTAGGTAACAATATCTTTATACAAATTCTTCTGATCAGTGTACAATTCTAATTCTTCTGATCAATATACACAGAATATTATCCCGCTTACTTATGCCCTCTTCAATTTCTTTCTTCAGTGCTTAATTCTTTCAGTGTACAGATCTTCCAGTTTTTTGGATTATATTTATTCCTGTACATTTTATTTTTTTATAGCTACTGTAAATGAGATTATTCTCTTAATTTCTTTCTAAAATAATTCAACAAGTTTCTATTGATATTTAACTATTAATATTTAGAAACACTACTAATTTTTGAAGGTCAGTTTTATAGCCTGCATCTTCAATTAAGTTGTTTATTTCATTAAGTTGTTCTAAAAGACATTTTATGGTGTCTTTCTGATGTACTATATATTTTGAATCTGCAAACAAGGACATTTAACTGGTTTTTTGCAATTGGAATCTCTCTTTTCTTTCGATTCTTAACTTGCCTAGCTTGAACTTCATGTGCTTTGTTAAATATAATTAGTAAAAATGGGTATTCTTGTTTTGATCCACATCTTAGAGGAAAAGCTTTTACCTCTTCCCTGTTTAGTGTGTTGTTAACTATGGATATGTCATATGTACCATTTATTATATTGAAATATACATCATTTGTACCTAATAAAGAAAATGTGGTATAGACAGAAAAGGGAAAACTCTTTAGCCACAACAAAGAAGAAATCCTGCCATTTGTAATGACATGGGTGATGGTATTTCATAACTTGAAATAAGCCAGGCACATGAAGACAAATAACATAAAAAGTAACCTATACATAAATTCAAAACTATTCTTCTCACAGAAGTAGATAACAGAACAGTGGCTAAGAGAGACTGAGAAGGCAAGAGAGCAGGAAAATAAAGAGAATTGTGTCAAAAGGTGCAGTGTGACTATCAGATAAAGGAAGAAGTTTTGGTGCGTATTTCACCATAGGATGAATACAGGCATAGCTCACACCTAATGTATTGTGTATTTCAAAATAGCTAGAATGAAAGATTGTGAATTTTCTCACCACAAAGAAATAATACATGTTTGACATGATGAATATGCTAATTATCATGATTTAATTCTTACTCAATTTTTACATATATAGGAATATCACAATCATCACATAACACAGTTATGTGTTATGTATTAATGAAAAACAAAAATAGAAATAATTTCAAAATCTCTTCAGTTACTTAAATAGTATGAAATATTTTCCCTTAAATTTAAAAACATATAAAATGACAAAACATTTAAATGATAAAATTTGGCATTTAGAAAGCATTTAACATACAGCCACAGTGAAATTTGCTCAATAAGTTATCAAGGAGCGTGTTATTGTTTAGATCTCAAATGCTCACCAGAACTTTCACACATTCAGAGGTGGAAGGTGATTGGATAATGGTAGCAGTGTACACTCATCAGTGAATTCATCCACTAATGAGCTCATCAGCTGACTGTGCTGTTGGGAGGAGGGGCCTGGTTGGAGGTGTGTGACCAGTGGTCTGACCTGGAATAGTGCATTCTTGTTCCTGGCTCCTCGGCTCTCTCTGTTTCTTGTCTCCATGACATCAGCTTTCCTCTGCCTTTTGCTTCCACTGTGCCTTTCTTGCCTTGGCCAGCGGACTATGGACTTGAAAATATGAACCCAAGTAACACTGTCCTCTTTTTAAATTGTGACTCTTGGGCATTTTGTCCCTGCATCAATAAAGTGATTAAGAAAGAGGACAGGGATTTCTTGTGAAATTTTACATGACCAATATAACTTTCTTATAGTAACAACCACTTATTAAAATGAAAGGTTACTTTAATGCATGATCATTTCCCCCAAACATTTCAAATGAAAATTAGTAATTAGTACATGATTTTAATATTATGGAATAAATGTCAATAGAGTTGATTTTTTCTTATATGTGATATTGGCATACAAATAAATGATATAATGATGCTAAAACATTACTAAATAAGATAGGATTGGGATGAAAATTTTCAATTTCTTTAACATAATTCTTTTAGCTTATAATATTTTCAAAAATATTGTCTATGAAGTTTCATACTTGGTTACACCTATTAAGAAATCTCTTGCCTTTGATAGTAACATTGTATGCATTGTATTCTGCCTCAAAAATTTCAGTATCAACAAAGAAAAAAAAGTGAAGGGCAAATAGGCTAAAAACAGGTATCACTAAGTGGATACCAAATTCAGTATATCTTGAACAAATATAACCAGGAAAAAAATGACAATTTCTTCCATTGTATATCTATGTTAACAGGTAGGGTTCTCCAGAGAAATAGAACCAACTGTATAGGCATGCATGCATTTATGTATGTTTGTATATAAATGTATCTGTGTATATTTACATGTGCATGTGGAGAGAGAGAGGCAGGCAAAGTATGTATAGGTAGAGAGACAAAAATTAATTTTTAGGAATTGACTCATGATCATGGAAGCTTGACAGTTTCAGCAGTTCCAGAAACTCCAGAGTGTGTCAGCAGGCTGGGGTGCAGGGAAAACTTGCAGCTCAAGTCCAAAGGCTTGACTTGAGCTGTGTTGGCAAAATTCTCTCTTCTTCCATGGAGTTTAGTCTTTTTTGCCTATTAAGGTCTTCCAGAGATTGGATCAGCCCCATCCACATCAGAAAGGGTAATAGCTTTAATCAAAGTTTACTGACTAATAGTTAATATCACATGAAATAATAGCTTCACAGTAATATCCAGAAGCATGTTTAACCATATATCTGGGGCCTATAATCTAGTTAAATTGACACACAAAATTGATTATCACATATTCTGTGTGCTAAGAATATGCTTTACATCCTATTTTGTAGACAATAAAATATCAGAAGATAGGAATATACTACTTAAAAATAATTTAAAAAGTAGTTACTAGAAATCAAGTAGGAAGAAAATGACAATGATAGATTCAAACTAAGCTACTATTCTGTTTTTGTTTTTTTTTTCGCTTTGCATTGTTTTGCCCAGAGCAACAGGGTATCAGTAAGCATGTCCTGTTAAATAACCTCACAGTGTAGTGGCTTAGATCTACCTCTGTTCTGGCTTGTCTCTGCTTCAGTCTTCTGATCCATACTATCTGTGCACACTGGCCCTGAATGGTCTAGAATAACCACACTTACTCACCGGGTCACTGGTCTGATTTCATCTACAGGGATAATGATGACTATACCACGTGTTCCAAGTTCATGCCTTAAAATAATATGAATTGACTAGTTTCATTACCTTCATGGATTGAAAGCTCAAGCAAGGCTAAATTGGGTCTTTATTCAGGGACTCCATGGGCTAGGGCTATGCTTCTACATTAGTCAAAGCTCACTTCCAAACTCATCAAATTGTTGCCAAAATTCATTTCCTTGTATCTATAATACTTATGGTAGCTTCTTCCTTCAAAACTTGTAAAAGACTTTTTGGTATTTCATCTCCTCCCTTACTTCCATACCAGTTTTTGAAATGTTCACAGTGAGGTAGGAAATTAGGACATGACAAACACACATTGCATTTGGAATGACCTGTCAATTGCAGAGACCAGTCAAATGGTGGCCATGACAGCAGCCACTGATTTTTCTGTCACTGCCCTCTTTTCTTTGCAGTGGCCCCGTGATATATGCAGGACATATTCTCTCTTTTCTCTTTCTTCTTTTCCTCTTCTTTTCTTCAGTAAATAATAAACTGTTATAGTCATCAGTTGGCTCCATCCAATTCCAGTACCAGGGATTGAACTCAGGACCTTGGGCTTGCCAGGCAGGCTCAGCACCACTGAAGTACATCCCCGGCCCTCCATCCGATTCTTTGAATGGGACAAGACCCTGGAACTATATGAACTCCTCAACATTCAGTAACAACATGATCAGGTCAGCTCCAACTACACTGATGTCCCATTTGATTAGTGAAAGTCAACCAAAAGAAGGATTAATCATATCTGCAACATCCTTTCTTCTTTGCCAGATACCACAAGGTAATGATGGAAGAAATATCTCACCACAGTCACTGGTCTAAGGGAAATGGAGACTATAGGCCAAGTGGAGCAGGAAGTTGGACAGAACTGTCTTAGAACCATGGCTACCACCAACAGATGGAAAGAGTTGTAGGAGTTTATTGCAGTAGCATTTGGACAAAACAGATCATGTATGGATATTTTCCAACCCCTCATTTTCCAAGAAATGAAAACAAATTAAGGAAGGGAGTATAAAAAGGAATAGCCAAAAAATGGAAACACAAAAGTAAAAACTAGGAAGCATGATAAAACTAAACAGATTCAAATTTAGAAGAAGTAGACTCATTTGTCTTTTAAAATTTTTTTCTCTTGTATCTGCATTTAGGAGTCTTCCTATTCTGTGGCATCCTACTGATATGGTCCACCAAACCCTACCATTCTTGAAATGACTGACTTCATGATTGATTTCTAGTTAAGCAGCCAGAGCTCCATGTTGAAACGCCTGGTTGTAGCAGCTTTGTATGTGTTTAGGTTTGTGTGTAATAATTGAAGAAGTAAAGTCCTGACCTGCAACACTTAGGCTTGCATCTTCTCTTCTACAGAATAACTTTAAAATCAATAGAAAATTTCTGCTTTGAGGAAGATGAGTTCAACATATTTTTTCCTGTTTCTCCTCCTTAAAATTTTAACTAAGACAAACAGAAGAAGATTCTGAAATGTGGAATGGGGGCTAACTTGTTAGCAACCTCAGACACCCAAGATCAGGTGAGTTTCTAGGTTTTCTTTTTGCCTTAGATCCCCAACATGTGGAGCTGTAGAAGTTAGAACACCCAGGAACATTAATGAGCACAGACTCCCTCCCCCCCTAAAAAGCCCCATCCTTAGAGAAAGAGAAAACAAAATTAGACAATAATTTCATGCTGTTGTGCCAAGTTAGCCAATAAATCACCAAACACTGGGACTGATGACAAAGTTAAACTGAAAGGAGTTTATTCACACACGTGGACTCCACTTCCTAAGTGAAGTGAGGCCCTGAGTTCAGGAACAGCACAGTTTATATAGGGTGTCATAACAGCATAGCTTTTATAAGTGTTATTTTAAGAAGAGAAGTTCAAGGGGAGGTTAACATGTTTTTGACTAGTTGCAGAAGTATTTTTCACAATTCAGCTATCTTGCTGTGTCAGGTTAGGGCAATTTACAGTAAAGGGAGGCACCAGGCACTATCTCTTTCCGAGAAGCGATGAAGCAAGTTTACAGAAGCAAAACAAGCAGTTACAAAAACATCTACTTTATAAGGGGAGGGGCATGAAGGGAGTTCATCTATAGGCCAAGATGGCGTTTCTTGGGTTTATCCTGGTCTCACACATGCCTGTAGCTAAATGGAAAAACAAACAAACCAAATATCAAAACAAAGAAACAATAGAAAAAAAAAAGATAGTCAATCCCCACCAGACCAAGGAAGGACTGAGTGAGAAGCCTAAACTTTCAATGTCCTCAAATGATAATGAGCCCCCAGCCATCTGCCAGAGTTTTAGCAGAAAAGCTGGGCAGAGAGCTGAAATTTCTAGTTGAGCGAGTGGCTTTCTTCACTAAGGGTTCAGTGAAGACTACACAGGGAACTTGAACTTCAGCTCCTGCCGGGAAATAATGAGAAAGTAGTCTTTCACCCTGCTGGAGTGATAAAAGAGGGAACCTTGTGGCAATTCAGGACTTTCGTTACCACTCAGTGGCACTGAGATTCTGTCTCCTACTGTCAGTGGAGGTCACATGAGACATAGTAATGACATGTACCAGGCCAGGGTGGAATCAATAGTAGCTTACTAGGGAACAGGAGCCCCATTTTTGCCCCCCATCAATAGCCTGGAGCTGCAGTTGCTTAGGGTCAGTGGGGGTTAAACTGGCTTCTGCCATTACCTGAAATAATGAGACAGAGACTGACAGTGTGAGAACAAGCCAACTGAAGCAGAAAGTCTTCATAAGATGGAGTATATGAAATACTAGCCCAAGTTTTGGTAAAATACTGCTCATTTCAGCAACCAGAAAAATAACAAACTGAGTGAGAAAGAGGCAATAAATGCCAATATTAAGAAACACAGATAGGATAGAACTGCAGAGCATAGATTTTAATGCAGCCATGAGAAAAATACTTCAATGATCAGTTATGAACATATTTGATACAAATATGATAATAATAAAAGGCTCAACAAAAAAGTCTCAGAAAAAAGGGAAATGCAGAAAATAACTAAAATTCTGTGGGCTGGGGATTTAGCTCAGTGGCATCACACCTACCTCACAAAAACAAGGTCCTGAGTTAGATTCCAAGTACTGCCAGGGGATTAAAATATAAAATAACTAGAATAAAAACAAATCTTACTGGATTGACTGATTAGTATAAATGAATAGCAAAAAAAATGACAGAAAATAATTTGATCCAAAGAGAATGGTGAAACATATAAATAAACATATAAATGAAAAATGAAGGGTTAGCTTTATATTGGTTATTTATTCCTTTTTTAATATTTTAAGACATGATATAAAAATAATTTCAGATGCTTAAAAATACAGAATTCCCCCAGTCAGATAACCTTTACTTAAATATTGCTCTTGAATCTTTCTAACAAAACGCAGGTTACAGAGAAAAACTAGAAAACTTGAAAGAAATAGAACAAAAAATCATTCAACCTAAGCAAAATAATGAAAATAAATTAAAGTTCATCATCAGTACCTGTATGGTATATAAGAAAGAATCTAACGTTTGTGTCATTTGAGCCTGAGAGAAAAAAAATGGACATCGTGTAGGGCTGAATGAGTTTTCCAGGGCCAAGATGATAAAATGTGGATAGAGGTCAGATACTGAGATTGGAGATTTTTTGCTAAACTGATTTAGCAAAATTTGTTGCTCAAACTTCATTCTGCAAGTTGAGAAAGGGAATCCTAAGGTCAGGACTAGTCAAAAGAACTAAAAAAAAACCTGTCTGAAGTTTTGGTCAAAGGAGAGATTCTTTTCAGGAATAGGTTGAATAAAAATAGCCTGACTGGGGCCGGGGATTAAGCTCAGTGGTTTCGCCGCCTGCAGCAGCTAGGGAAATCCACAGGGCCCTAGCGAAGGGAAACAAGACTAATCCACGGGGGTGCTTTTGCCGGCCAGAAAGGGGGTGGTACTGAAACAAGCTCCATTTATGTAAATTCATAGGGAAAATACATCCTGAAACATATAGGGAAAGAATGAAGCAGGTTTAACTGAAAAATAATTTTCTTTGAAAGATAAATAACAATATGTGTAACAATTTCAAAACAAGCTTATGGTGGTTGTTTTTTGTGTGATGATAGAGAAAGAAAACGAAAGACTTGCAAACAAAATGTTTGAAGTTGATCTCTCTAAGAAACCTGAAGACAAAAATTACAAAACACTACTTATGTTGGGATTTTAATGCAGGAATGCCTGCTACATTGTTGTACTGTTTTTGTGTACTTCTTTAGAAAACAAGATCATTTTTAAAAAAATGAGTAGAGGCACTGGAATTAGCTTAAGTGCCCAGTTTAGGACATGTATGAGTCACTGTTTCAGCTATTTTTCTTTATTAAATGAAGATGGTTTGGGAGTAGAAAGATCAAGAATACAACTTACAATAAAATATCACTCTGCAAAGTTTGATAGAGTCAACATAACAATACACCTTTTTTGAAGGCATCTTAAATCTTTAATCGTGAAACAGCATTTCTTACAGGAATGTTTATACTGTATCAAGAAATTGCTCTGGTGATAAATAAAAAGGGTCTCCAAAGGATAAACAGTGTTTAAAATTCACAAAATTGTAGTTCACTAGAGCTGAAATTTAGAACAATATACAGGACAACAAATTATTTAAGAAATAGTGTGACAGGAAGGAACAATGAAAGTCCCATGCAGATAAATGAAAAATGAAGACCCAGATTTACATCGCATATTCTCTTTTCATACATTTTCAGTAGATTAAAGAGTAACAAAAAGTGACTTTAGAATTTTTTTTTTTTTTTTTTACAAAAGCGCTGTTTTGCTTTCTTGGGTAACTTTAAATACTATTCTTTAATCATTCCAACAAAATGCTGATGTCATTGTTGACATTAGAAACATTCTAAGTTTCATGAGTTACACAAATAGAACATCCCAGTATTTTGGTAAATTTTAAATAATATCCAATAGATATTTAAAATATGGGAAGAAAAAAATCTCAGTGTTGATAATTTATTGTTCTTTTCACCCTAAAGTAAAAATCAGTTGAATGCAGTAGTTGAAAAACTATTTAATAACTAGTACCAACTTCACAGTGACATTCAAGACTTTATTACTGGTAAATAGCATAAATAATATCACACTAAATTAATAGAAAAGCTTTTTTCTTTTTTTTTTTTTTTTGTTACTGGGTATCAAACTCAGGACCTTGCGTTTGCCAGGCAGGCACTGTGCCACTGAGTTAAATCTAAGCCCAGTAGAAAAGTTTTTTATCTTTACTCTGTTTTAACATTGAAAATACAGATTTTCAGGGTTTTTTTTTTTCTAATTTTAATTTGAATTAGTGCATGTTTGTAGTACATGATGGTAATATTCCTGCTGGGTCGTTGGTAATGTACATAACATATCTAATTTTTTCACCCCTTATCTTCCCCTCCCTCTCTCCCTTTCCTGCATCTTATGGTCCTCTTCCCATTTTCAAAAGATTGATTTCTATTTCTATTTGATTTCCAATCAACTTGGGAATGGATACATGTACATAGTACAGCTTGTTCCTTCTTTCACTCCACTTACCCTTCCCTCCCCTTTTCTCCCTCCTCTCTAATTCCCCCTTTCCCATTCTTCATGAGGTTACCCTGTCCCCACATGTTTATTATTCCCCTCCATTGTATGGTTTTGTCTCCTTTGTCAAGATAGCTGAATGTGCTGGGATTGTTTCTGAATCATCTGTTCTATTGGTCCATATATCTGTTATCATTCCAGTACCATACTGCTTTTACCACTGTAGCTTTGAAATATAACTTGAAATCTAGGCTCCTGTGATGGCTCCTGTTTCTTGTAAGCCAATAGTACTTTTGTTATTCTGCATCTCTTCTGGTCCCATAGAAATTTTAGAATTGTTTACCCTACTTCTGTGAGGAATGATATTAATATTTTGATAGAGATTGAAATAAATCTGTATACCAATTTGGGAAGTATAATCATTTGACTATACAGTAAGACCCGGACTTATGAGAGTTCCATTTCAGTTAAGTCGGGTTTGTTCATAAGTCTGACAAAATGAGTCTTACACATTTTTGATGCAAATATCCAACATAAAGCATAAAAAACCAAGCACACATATAGTGTAAATAAACTATTTTTACTTTTATAGTTAATTTAAAATGGTGGTACAATACAGCACCACCACTGGCATAGATAAGATTGCGTGGAGTGAACTGACAGGAAGAGAGTTACTAACTGGAAGAGGGAGGTGAGGTGGCAGACGGTGGAGCTGAATAAGATGGAATTTCGCTCACACCTGCTTTTGATGATACAGGTTTCATGATGGATTCAATTAGGTCTATCCTGTTTAATAAATGACCCAGTCCGAGTAAGCTCTTTTTTTTCATCATAAATGACTCTGTAGCACAGGATGGCATTCTGAATGGCTGCTGTAAACTTTGTATGTCATTCTGTACTGGGATTGTGTGCCTCAAAAACTAACAGTCCCTCCAAGTAAAGAAAATGCCCTTTCTGTTTCCTGTGTTTTGAATCTCTTTGGTTCTTCTTCCTCTTGGCTCTCTTCATCTTTTTGCTGAACCTCTAATTCCACCAGGCCCTCATTAGTAAGTTCCTTACGTTGTACAGTGAAGTTGTGTTCTTAGAGATCTGGCTCCAGCTTCTTGCTAAGGGTCACTGAGTTGTTGACTTCTGTCGACTCCTTACCATCTTCTTAAGTCCATGAACCTCATGAACAAACTGCAGGCAATGATTTTTCCAAACCCTTTCATAGTGACAGCCAAAACTTCACGCCAAGAAAAGCTGACGATTTTTATGGCCTTGAAGAGGTTATAGCACTTCCAAAACTGTCCAAGGTTGTTCCTGTTTCATCAGTTGCCTTTGCTGCCTGATGAAAAGTGTGATATAAATAATATTTCTTTTAAAGTCACAGTAATTCCTTCGTCCATAGAAGAGATGAGAGCTGTATTAGTGACACATCCACTATTTTGACATCATCTGTGAATTGGGGGTGACCTGGTGCATTGTCAGACAGCAAAAGAATGTGGAATGAAATATCTTTCTTCAACAATATTTCTGTATCCCTGGGATAAGCAGTGGAAAACCATTCTGGGAAAATGTTGTGATGCAGGCTTTTGAGTTACTTTTCCACACAACAGGTAGAGAGCCCTTGGCTGCTTTTGAGGGCTCTTGGTTTTTCTGAATGGTAAAACTAAAAGAGGCTTTAGATTTATATCACTGAAACCATTGCCACCAAACAACAGAGTAACTCTGTCCTTTGCTGCTTTGAAGCCTGGCATCATGTTTTCCTCTTTTCTGATACAACTTCATTCTGGCATTCTTTTCCAGAACAGTTCTGTCTCATTGAAGTTAAAAACCTGTTGGGGTAAATAAATTCATTCATCAATAGTTCTCTCAGCGTTGCTGAAAATTCTTGGGCAGCTATAATATCTGCACTGGCAGCCTCACCACTTACTTTTATGTTGTGAAGATTGGTGCTAGCCTTGCCTCTGTTAAATCATTCATGGCTGGCAAAAAAAGATGCAGCCTGTTCACTCTGTCTTTTCTTTAAGTCTTCAACCAAACTTGTAGCTTTATCCTGAATAAGCATAAGTGATGGGATTTAACACTGATGCTGATTCCACATCCACACACTGATAACGTTCTCCATCTCCTCTAACACTTTATCACACTGTTTTGATTTATTGTTGACCTTATTGGCACAGCAAACTTCACATGTTCCAAGATCTTGTTCTTGTACTTTAGAATTTTGCCAATTGTTGAATGATTCATGTTATAAGAATGAGGGACATCTACAATCTTCTCATCTCAGTCCAATCTCTCAATTATTTTCACCTTTGTTTCCATTGTTATTACTTTGCAATTCCTAGTAGTCCCTTCCACATAATGACTTCTTTTTCTCTTGCTTTTGGACATCCTGGTCTCTGACTGAGCACAGTGCTACTGTACACCACTGCACTGTACAGTAACCACACAGTGGTACAATTGTGACAATATCCAGCGGACATGTGAGCTACTTCCATGATTTGTTCACATCTATGAATGTTTATAGTGGGAGGTCTATTCACATCTGTGCAAGTTTGCAACTCAACTGTTCATAAGTTGGGGACTTACTCTATTGGTTTCTCTTATCCAGGAATATTGAATATCCTTCTATTTTCTGATGACTTCTTCAATCTTCTTTTTAAGAGTTCTGTAGTTTTTGTTGTAGAGGTCTTTCACTTCCTTGGTTAGGTTAATTCCTAAGTATTTAATTTTTCTTGGTGCTCTTTTGAAATATATTGTTTTCTTCACTTTTTTCTCAGTGAGTTCATTTTTGGTGTAAAGAAATGCTATTGATTTTCCCTACCGGTTTTGTATCCTACTACATTGCTGAATATGGTTATCAATTCTAGGAATTGTTTGGTGGAATTTTCTGAGTCTTTTATGTAGAGGCTGATGTCATCTACAAATAGTGATAATTTGACTTCCTTCTTTTCTATGTATATTGATTTCTTTCTCCTGCCTGATTTTTTTGGTTAATGTTTTGAGTACTGTAATGCACAGAAGTGGTGATAGTGGACATCATTGTCTTATTCCTGATTTTGGAGCCAAAATGTTCAGGGTTTTTTCTCATTAATATAATGTAGGCTGTAGATTTATGATAAATGGCTTTGATCCAAAGGAGATAAAGTCTTTCTTATTTTCTTCAGGATTTTTATATGAACCAATGTTGGATTTTGTCAAGGGCTTTCTGGTTGTCTATTGAAATGATAATGTGATTTTTGTCCCTGCTTCTGTTTATGTGATGTGTCACATTTATTAATTTGTGTACATTGAACCATCTCTCCATTCCTGGCTTGAAGCCTACTTTGTCATGAATCATTACAATCTGTTGGCATAATTTCTGTGCTTTCTTTTTCTCTTTATTTCTAGTTTCATTGCACTATTATCTGACAATATGACAATTTTTATTATCTTCCATTGATATAATCATGTTTTATTGGCTAGTATGTGGTCTATATTAGATAATGTTCCATGTGCTGCTGAGAAGAATGTGTATTCTGTTGCTATTGAATGGAAGACTGTAGATATCCATTAAGGCCACTTGTTCAAAGGTTTTGTTCAACTCTGAGATTACTTTGTTGATTTTTCTCCCATTGATCTGGCTATTTGTGATAGTCGGGTATTGAGGTCCTCTATTATAATTGTGATGACATTTATCAAATAGTTTTTGTCCAGTAATGATTCTTTTATAAAGTTAGGTATGGCAGTATTTGGTGCATATATGTTTATAATTGTTATCTCTTCCTGTTAAATTGTTCCTTTATCCAATATGTAGTGACCTTCTTTGCCTCTGCTAATCAGTTCTGGCTTGAAGATCCATTTGTGTGATAACAGGATAGCTATGACCTGTTCTCAGTGTCTCTTTGCCTAGAATAATGTTTTTCATCCTTTGATTTTTAGGCTATGAATTTCATTTTTGGTTAAACCTGTTTCATGTATACACCATACCATTAGATATTGTTGTTTTGATCCAAAAATCCAGTTTGTGCTTTTTGATTGGCAAATAGAGACCATACATATGGAGCATTAGTACCGAAAGATACTGACTTATTCTTGTAATTGTGTAAATTTTAGTTGCTAATTCACCTTTTTTCTTCTTTTACTTAACTGCTCACCCTGCCTGGTATTTTTATCTTATTATACCTTTTGCTATCTTTAGTTTCATTTTCTCTTTTGAGTACATCCTTGAAAAATTTTTGGAGTGCTGCTTGACAAACTTTCACAGATTCACAACAGGAAAATAAGAACTATGCAGGTTTCCTTAACAGAGCATCAAGTTAGTAACGAAAATAGAGATGTCATTATACAAATATTCCTGAAAAATTAAAGAACATAAGAGTGGAACAAATTTATAGAATCATAGTCAAATTGTCCTACTTAAGAGGAAAAGAAATGGGAAATGGGAATAAAGAGTGTGAGAAAATACACTCAGAATTCTTTTCCAAAAAGTGCTAAAGCAAAATATAGAAATCAGTGACTATATACAATTTTGGAAAAAGGAGATTCATTCCTTGACCATTTTTGGTGTTTGTTCATTTACTTGTCTTTTGCTCAACTAATTTCCAGTACCATCCAGAGGTGCAGGTATTTTGTGAAACACATTGCCTGAAAGATGACAAAGAAGATTATCTAGTAGACTCATTCAAGAAAGTGGACCTTGCTTTCTACTTAGGATATAGAAAGCCCCAGAAGAGCATTCACCTCATCAGAATATTTTTATCAAAACACTTAATATATTCCTATTCGGTAATCTAAAAATATATTTTTTAGCTCATCAAATAGCTATAGTGGCAAAAAAATCAAATAAGCTGAATTCCAAAGAGAGGAAAAATCCTTCCGGTGAGGATAACCCATGTGAGCTGTTTGGAATTTGGCCCAGCATGTGAGAAACAGGTGACTGGCTTAGAAATCAGCAAATTGTCATGAGGTTAGCAGAGCCCAAATATGGGAAAATGACTGTGTTTGAGACCCATGGGAGGCCCAGCTCTAAAGAGATTTTGTATTCAATGATAAGTTCATTTGCATAGACTATCATTGGTGCTCAGGAGAAATATTTGGAATGGACCAAAATATCAAAGAGTGGTGCACTGGGCAATGTTAATCCTCTGGGGAAAGGACAATAATCTGCATCATACTTCAAGTAATAGGAAATGGTACTTTTGTTCTTGGGAGGAATAAGAACAAAAATCCTTTGCTGTGGGAAATCGAAATCAACTTATCCATATGAGCTTCCTTCTAGAGAAGAGATAGAGGCAAAACATTTTTATATTAGAAAAGAGAAGAAACCCATAGGAGAGGAAAGATGATATCCACATGACAGAGTGACCATAGATGGAGACACAGTTTAATTTCCACCGAGAAAAGAAACAAGCATGCTGGAAGGGACATACCCCAAGTCCAAAGTGCACTAGGTATGCTTAAGAGATATAACTAATAAGCCGTTAGTGGAGATAGCATGAAATCATAAAAGTTCAATTAATTTACAAGGCAGAAAAAGAGTAAAAAAAGGATGGGACAAATAGAATATAATTAGCAAATGATAGGGTTTGTATGCAAATATACTAATAATTACAATATATGAAAATGTAATGCTAAATGCGTTGCACCTAACTGAATTCTAGTATGCATGAAATAAAATCAAATACAACTGAAAGGGAAAATATATAGATCGATTATCCTGTTTGGTGGCTACAACTTTTATCTTTCAGGAATCAATAGAATAAATAGTTAGGAAATCAGTAAGTTTATGGAAGAAAATCACTATCAACCAACTTGACATAATTGATGTTTACTGAGTATACGTCCTCAAAAAAGCAGATAATTCAAGTACACATAGAACATTCACCCTGTGACCCACATTGTGTACTCTTAAACATCAACAGAGTTGATATGATATGTAAAATAATATACACTAATAAAATTAAGCTAGATCTTGATAGAAAATGATATATAAATAATTACTTATATATCTGGAAATTAAACACCATATATCTAAGTAAACCATAGGTCAAAGTAATAAACACAAGTGAAATTAAAATATTTTGAATTGAATAATCATGAAAGCATAATGTCATATTGTATGTGACCCTGCTAAAACGGGTTAAACGGAGCTTTGTTGAATTAAACAGGTACTCTATAAAACAGCAAAATATTCAAATAAAAAATGTAAAATTTTACCTTATGAACTTAGGCAAAGAAGAGGGAATCAAATATAAAACAAACAAAAGAAGGAGATATTAAAATTACCAGGACAAATAAATGACATTGCAAACAGAAAAAAAAAAAAGAGAGAAAGTTAATGAGATCAGAAGATGTTTTAAAGAAAGGTCAAAATAAGAGGCCAGACTCCCTGGATTTGTTGCAAAGTAATAGAGAAAGCACACTTCTCCAATATCACTATAGGCATTTAAGAGGATACTGAGCAGGACATGGTGGCTTACACCTGTAATCCCAGCACGCAGGAGATGGAGGCAGCAGGATCACTGTGAGACTGGGGTCAGCCTGGGCTCCATAGTGAGTTCAAAGCCAGCCTAAACTACATAGGGAAAGCTTGTCTAAAAAAAAAAGTTCATGGGAGCAAGTTGTGAAGAACTCATATTAATGAATTCAATAACTTAAATAAAGTAGAAAATGATCTATCATATTGCCACAGCTTATTGGAGAAAAAATTCATTCTTTGAATAGAATTATGCTTCTTATTCCCTGTATATCCTTAAGGAAGTTTAATGTATAATTGAAAATCCCCCCACAAAGAAATCTCCAGGCCCAGAAAGCTTCATTACAGCCAGACATGTAAGTAGTTTGCATTTGCTCCTATGTTCTCTCCCATGGGTTTCTACAAGAGGCTCTTTAATTCTCTGTAAAAACTTGTATAGAAATATTTCTGTATTGAAAATATTCATAGGTGAAGGTATCCATCTAATATCTTCCTGCTTCTAAAATTGATTTTTATTTTAAACAAATAGCTAAATATATAATAAATATAATCATATTTCTGTACACTGAAAAATTAAAAAAGAAATTTCAAACCTAGAAAAAAGGAATTAGAATAGTTGTTTTCCCTAAATGTATTAAAAATTCAGCCTCAATTGCAAAGGGATATATTATGTTAAGGAGTAAATGTATCTTTTGCCATCTGGCTAGTAAGAATATTTTCACTCTTTGGATAAATGGCATTTAAACAAATTTACCATTTTAATTATACTGAGTCTCGTTACTCTGGTATATAATATATACTATATAATGTGTATCAGCTGTAGCTAATATAATTTGTGTTTGTTTTTGTATGTGTGTGTTTACACTTTCCTATATGTGTGGTGGTATTACATCATTCCTGCAAAAGTGTTTGGAAATGGTTGCATTAAAAAGTGTATTGTTAGACCTGGTATCAGCTATATAAATTATTTAAATGGCTTATTAAAATTGTCATAAGTAAACAGTCATGTGGTTTTCAATATTGCAAATAAAATTATTTAATAAATCATGGTAGATGTATCATCAGCCTTCACAGGGGAAAGAGTACATCTAGGAATATTCCTCCCTATTAAAAATGCGATCCATTTCTCTTGGTAGTTTCCCAACATTTAGGAAAAGTTTGAATAAGCTAGAGATTAATAGTCAAAAGAAATATTTATTTCATTGAAATGGATCACTTCTATTTCAAAAATAACCGCTCCTGTGTAAATGATATTCCATATTCTATAGGCACTCTGTTCTTCTAATATATTAAAATCAGAGTAATCCACCCATATAAGTGCTTATTCTGCCCTTCATGGTGCAAAACAGTCACTTGCCTACCACCCCAATGTTGAGGAGAAAGCTTTTTATCTTAGAAATAGGATTAAACCCTGGGTGGGGGATTTAGCTCTGTGGTTCTGCTGCCTGCTGCGCAAGTGCAAGGACCCAAGTTCAATCCCCGGTACAAAAAAAAAAAAAAAAGGAAATAGGATTAAACTCTGTGATAAGAATCATTTATGTGCCTTGGGAGATAAGTAATGTGATACTTCTAGAAAATCCCGGATGTAAAGCAATAACTGGGAAAAATTGTTGCCTACGTAATATGATGAGCTATACAATATTATCTCATTTCTCTATATTGCTGATAATAAATGTATTTCTTCTCTGGAAATAGTCAAACAAGGTTGTATAAATCCAAGCTAAATTATATTTTGAGAAAGCTATGATTTTTTTTAATGAATTGGAAGGAAATTTTGCAAACATTGGCATATGAAAATTAATTGAATAAATATAAAATTTTCTTTCTAGGAAAATATATGTGGCAACATGAAATTTATGAGCTATGACTAACCAGTCTGTATTTTTCAATTTATAAGGATTTAAAAGATATCCATTGTAGTTTTACAGCATATGGAGGATATGCAGGGAAACCTATCAACCAATAATTTTTGAAAGTCCAGTAGTACTATATATGCTACAATTAACTTACACTATGATTATAAAATGTGTAAATATTTTGGTTTTTGAAAATTGTGCTGCTTTTGTATTTTTGTACTTGTTTTCCTTCTAAAACACAATTCAGATTCAATACATTTTAGAGAATTGAAATTTTATATCTGTTTACTACTAGAAGTTTTGTTTTCTCCAAAAGAGAAATGATCTGTAACGTATAAGAAATATTTAGTATATGTTATCTAGCATGAGTAGTAATATTTGTATGTCATTATCCCATTCTTAGATTTGAAGAAAATATCAGGCACAAAATATTATAATATATGAGGGATATTGTTGGTTTCAACACATTAAAGATTTACAACTAATCAAAGCAAGTTATGTAGCCCAGAAGAAAGATAGAAGATAGAGTTCAAAATTTTTTTAAAATTTATACTGATGTTATTTTTGCTGTGGTTTTGAGTAGTACCCTGAGACTTATTTTTCCTGTGGGAAAGCCTGGCTGTAACAGTATTATAACAGCTACATTTTATAAAAAGAAATTGTAATAACTTTTAATCATCAATAGTATATACTTGCTATTAGAGAATCTCAGTGCATGACACAAGTTGGTATTAAATGCTATCAAATTGTGTTTAATTCAGCGATTGTGTAGGACATTTATAATGACTGCCATCCTGTGGATGCTTGTCCTATGCCAGGCAGTGTTGCCAGACACTATGCCCACCTTATCTCAAGTAAACACAAGTCTCTCAATTGTCTCTTGTTGACTCCTTTTCAAAAGGCAGAAAGTGGTGTTAGGAAGCAGAGATAGAGTAATTAAATCATTTGAAAGATAAGTATTTAAGCAAATTTTTATTTCCTTCACTCTTTATTAATTGATAAGTTAATTTAATTTCAGGCTATATACTCCAGAAAAATTTCATTTAGATAATTGAATAAATAAACAAACCAAACCAAAGAATCAGACCAATAACCTATTTTAGAAAGTCATTAATTTCAGTTTTGGTGTTAACCCTCATCCCTTATCCAATCTCTGGAGACAAGACTGGAAGGACATTTGATTTTCTGGCCAGGCCATTTGTCATTTCTGTCACCCCTCTCCAATTAAGGGCTATATGGTGGGCCAGATGTAAGACCTAGCTGTACCTACAACCCGGACAGTACTACAAAGTAGAGGACAAAATATATAAAGAAGAGAAGGTTTCTAAAAGCCCTCAAATCAAATTCGTATGAAGCTGTAGAGCACTCAGAGATATGGACATTCTCATACAATTCAGGTTCAAATATGAATTGAGAAACAACCTACTTAGGCTAAAATTGGACACACGCTTTCACCTGTCAATTTCTTCAAAACTATCCTCAGTACATATCCAGGGTCCTTTATAAATATTTAATGAAAGATTACATGATGTGAGATCAGGACAACTAGTTTAGCCATTCTCTTTTTGCAATGATTGTGCTGTCCTATTACAAGGATCAATGAGTGAATAAATAAATTAATGAATTAATTTAAACTTGATGGCCATTAAATTACCACCTTTTAGTGATTCATAGAGATTCACAGATTATTCAATAGTATTTGATATATTGCTAATAAGAAAAATATGGTCATTTTACTTTGAAAGCATCTTCAATAGTCTAAATTTGAAACATTTAAATTATAAGGCACATCTGCACAACTTAGAATCGATATACAAAAAAAAAGAACAAAATTGTTCTCCATAGAGAACAGAGAACAAAAATGTTTTAATCTCTGCTAAATATTTTTATAGAAAACAAACTTTTTTGTAAATTGTGAATGTTTTATTGACATGTCTGTTATATTTCAGATGAGTAAAGTAAACCTTTGTAATAAAACTACTGAACAAATTAGAGCTCTAATAACTTTTACTTTGTAAGTCAGAAAAGTGCTGGATGACAGAAGATAGGACAAAGTCAAAACTACTATTACACCAAAACTTCATCAAGTGAATTCTTTACTACAGTACTTTATTAATCATAATAGTGACTTTTTATTTCTATAAGTCATATATTTGAAATCTATAGCTATCTTATGGGTGTAAACTATAATATATAGAACCATATTTGAATAAATAGTATATACCACTGCCAAATAATTTTTCCATAGTTCCATTTAAATATAATTCCACTGTAATAGGGTTACTAATGTTGCTAATTGTATATTTCATCTTTGTAGAGTAGATTTAAATGGCTTTGTTTCCACATTAGCAAAACAAATACAGTAAAATGTAACAATCAGGGTAATTTTCCTCAAAGGATATGATAAGTCTAATCCACATACAAACACTAATATGATTTATGGTCTTCTATAATATGTGTGGAAACTGGTTCTCCAGGATTGTTGAATTCAGTAAACAATGTCATCAAAGGTGCAAGTTTGTTTCATGTTTCTCCTTTTTCATTTTCAGTCTTTTTTCTCAAGCTGAGATTCAACAAATATTGTTCCCCCTAGTTCCAAGAACAATATAAAGAAGGCACAATAATGACCACAAAAAATGCTTATATCTTTTTTATGTTTTTATCTGATTGTATTTATTTTTTCAATGTTGAACAAGGAAACTTAATGCATAGACTCCTGAGTAGAGTTTCTGTCCTGTATCTTTGCCCAGAAGTGGACCAAATACTCTTTTAGAAATGTATCATTAGGAAATTAAATTAGACCACTTAGATATTATATTATTGGTGAGAGAAGGGAAACTTTGAAAAAAGACCCAGACTCTAAAAGGGTGGAATACAGCTTTTGGGATGACAACCATTAAAGTTGCCTTCAGCAGCTCAATTTTCTAAAAGTTCTGCTTTTTTAGTTATAAATGGGATACTATATTAGATGTGTTATAGAAGATTCAATGATTTTGGGGTGATCAAGGAAAAATATACATTCATCAGAAGTACTAACGAATAGGCTTTATTGGGTAAGATTGAAGAGTGTTGCAGAGAGTGAAAATTGCTTACAGTGTGAGAGAGCCAAGAGGGTTAAGCTCCAGGTTTCACCATCTACAACAACAGAAGGGCAAAACATTTTCACACTTGAACTATTTTAAAAATAATTTGATGTATAGAATTTTGAATTTGATGTCCATGAGGCTGTGAGGTAATGAATTTTGGCTTGAAGTGAAGAAATTATCAATCTGGGAACTAAGAAACAGAAGCTATCTTTGGCTCATTATTTATTATCTGTTTTTGTTTTGTTGAATTGAAATAAAGCAAGAGATATAAATGCCACTGATATTCACAATGGAAGCAATGGATAGTCACATTTTTAAATTGGTAAGAATTATTTCATTTCTTCTGCTACGATGTTACATTGCTACTGACGCTTAAATCTTGTGTTTATAAAGAAGGTTTCACAAATAAAAAAGTGGCCTGCCTCAACCAGGGTTAAGTAATTATTATAATAAGGCAACTCCAAAACCTCAGTAACTTCATGCAATAAAAGTTTAGCTCTAGCTCATTACGCAGTCCCAGCAACTGTTCATCCTGAAACTTTTCATGTTGTGATTGTGCAACTCCTGATCTTTTTAACTGCTGTCTGCTGCGTAGTCCTGCATCAGATTCTCAGGATTTGGTACATCATACAGAAAAGATAAAAGGTCTCTCAATTGTCTAGGCATGGATGTGGTTATCACTTTGACTCACATTCCACTGTTGAAAATGGAAGTGTATTTCTATTTCAATTCAAGTGTACATATTATTTTCTCAATAATGTTCCTAACATGCTATAAAACAGATCACCTTTAGAAAGCACAAAAAAGCATGAGAGAGCCACCATACAGTTTTTTTTCTTCTTAAAGAAGTGAAATTAATCGTAAATATCAGCTCCAGTAACATTTGTATGTGGGCTTTATGATTATTCTTTTGGGTTAGTTGTTAGCCAAGATAAACTTAGTATTTCTTTGTTTATTTTTATTTTATCTCTCTTTAATTGTTAAATTCATAAAGAGAGAAAAATGTAAGATTCTTTCACTTTTCACCAGCAATTGAAAATCACTTAATAACATACAAGAAAAACGTCACAAAACGTTATTATGATATTATCTTTCTAAGGTTGAAGGGCTGGAACTTGCCTTTTTCAAATGGACTGCACCACAAGACAGTTTTATATTTAAGGGAAAGAAAGATAATTTCAAGATTAAAGGAGTTTGAAGAACCAGATACCATCAAATTTTCTACCCAATCATATTTTAAAAATGCACCTAGGAATACAGTAGGTCCTTTGGTAAAGACTGTTAAAGGATACAATAAAAAAAAAACACTTAAACTACCAGTGCTCAGAATAAAAAAGCAGGGATTGTATAATGCCAAAAATCTTTTGGAAATATGAAATTGCTTCTGAATTTTTACATTCTGAGGCTGTAAATATTTCATATCCTTAAAATTATGACTAAAATTTATTGAGTGCTTAGGTTGGACAATGTTTGAAGAGGTTTATATCAGATAGCTTCTATCATTTCCATGACTCTATGTGACAAATGCTCTTCTCCATTTTCAGAGGAAGCTGAGAGACAGGGATATTAAGTAATTTGTCCAATTTCATACCACTAATAAGTGGAAGACCGAGAATAAAAAGACCATCGGGCTTCGGAGTAAATTCCATTTGTGACTGTGCCTTGAGTCTCATGAGGGAAATACAACAGCTTCATAATAAGATAAACAGTGATATAATTAGCTTGCTAATTTAATTCAGAAATCAAAATTAACATCATCATCATCATCATCATCATCATCATCATCATCATCATCATTGTTACTGTCATTTTGAAGCTGAGGATAAAACCCATTGCCTTCCCTGTACCAGGCCCACACTCTTCAGTGAATTATACTGCTTGCCCCATAACCTTTAATATTATTTTTATTTTCAGGTTCGAATTAGGTGGAAAAAAGGCAGAAACAATTTCAGAACATCTATTTTTAAAAAGCATTCTAAGGATACTATTTTGCTTTAATTACTACTAGATTATTTGTTTTTTTTCAAACACTTCATGTTATCAGTCTATTATAATAAACGACTGTAATTTTAAAATATATTTAAGTATAATTGCTGTCCCACAAAATTCACTTATTTAGAGTTAAATTAAATTATTTTAAGTAAATTTAAATATGTTTGTAACTTTCTCCATGATGCAATTTTTAAACATTTATGTCATCCTCAAAGAAACTGTATGCCGATATGTATATGTTCTTGTTGCCCATTCCCAACTCCTGGCAACCAACTAATCTTTCTGACTGTGTAGATTTGCCTTTCTTAGACATTTAAGTTAAATCATATATATTATTTTCTGTACTAAGAGTTGAAAACATGGTTATACCCATACTGAGTGAATATTCCACCACTTACCTACTTCCCCAGCCTTTTAAATTTTATTTTAAGACAACGGATCTCCAAGTTTACCAGGCTAAACATTTTTATGGACTATAAGTTCTGTTGAAAAAAACTGAATTCCTCATACAATGCTGGTGGGAATAGAAAATGGTGAATACACTGTGAAAAAGTTTGTTTTCCAAATAGTTCCTTAAAATGTTAAGTGTACATTTACCATGACTCAGAAATCCACTTAGAGAAATGGAAAAGTGTCAACACAAGGCCTTTTATATAAATGTTCACAGCAAGTGCTGTTACTGATAATAGCTAAAAAGTGGAACTATTCAAAATATCTACTTCTTTGTAAATGGATAAAGGGAATGTGCTATGTCCATCCATACAATGAATTACTATATACAACAATGAAAGAAAGGAATCCTTAACTGTGCTACAATGGAGATGAACCTGAAACAATTGTGCTGAAAAGAATACAGGCATACAAAAAAAAATCATATATAATGGAGTACTGTGGCACACTTCAGTAATCCCAACTACTCAGAAGTTTTGAGGACAGCCTGGGAAGCTGTAATTTGTTAATAACTACAGTCAGCATGCTATACAGTTTTCATTACTACAGCACTGTAATAAATTTTACAATAAAAAAGCAAGTGTCTTAACATTGTTCTCTTTTTCCCTTCTTGTATTGGCTATTCTAATTCCTTCCTATTTCTTTAAAAGCATTAAGATCAGCTGGGTATTTCATTTGCACCTGAATTTTGAGATAATTTCCATTTAAAAATATTGACCTTTCTAATCCATGGATATGGAATATTGCTAATTTTATCTAGATATTTAGTTGGTTTCAGCAATATTTTAAACTTCATTGTGCACTTGTTTTGTAGGTCATATTTCAGAATGTCTTTTTTGTGACACTTGTGAATGGAGTAATTTAAAAATTTCTTGGTTGCTCATTGTTTGTCATATACCATGGATTTATACAATATTGATTGATCTTGCATCTAACAATCTAACTGAACTCTTATTACTACAGTTATGTATCTTTTTGTGTGTGTGTGTTTACATATTATTTACATACAGAATTTGTCTGCAAATAAAAAGTTTGATCTCTTTTTTTTCTAATTCTGATAGTTATTTACTTTTCTTCCTTCATTTCTCTGCTAATGCTTCGAAAACAATGTTGAGTATAAATAATAAGAACAAGCAATTTACATTATTCTTTAGGGGAAACCATTCAGTCTTACATTTTTTTTTGTACTTATTTTTGTATATACTTCAGGGCATATTCCTAGTATGTTGAATCATGAATCAATTCTGAAATTAAAGAAATGCTTGAACTTTTTCAAAAGAGTTTTCGACATCTATCGAAGTCTTCATATTTTTCCTAATTTCATTAATTTTAAAACAATAATACCTATTTGAATTTCCTTTTTTTGTTTTTCCCCAATACTACCAAGATAGTAGGTACATGGCATGCTAAAAATAAATCAGAAAATCACAAGTAAGTATACAGTGTTTTGGAGTAGACATTCATATTTCAAATTATAGTAAAGGCTAGAGACTTTTTACGTGTAAATGGTATACCTGTTAAAATTTCATTTACTATCTCCATAAGTTATAAAAATAGGAAACTCACAAGGTTCTGTTTTAAACTTTGTTGTTTAAAAATGATTTAAAGACTTTTAGTTGAAAGAAGACTTACACTAACCTGACATTTTATTATCAATTTCAGTGTGGATATATGGTGATACTTTAACAAAAGCATTTTTAGAAAGAAGTACAAATCCTAGGTGCAATTTTTAGCAGCAGTTTTCAGCATTAAGTGTGCTAAATCAAGCGTATTGCCATTTTATTGATAACAATAAAAGACAAAGAAATCTTATGAATATGATGTTCAAGTTTATATTACGTAGACAGCAGAATAGTCAGTCACTTACTGCTTCAATGAAACTACATAAATTGAAAATGTGAATTAAGCCTAATCCTGTTATGCGAAGGGAAGAGGATTTTATTTTAAGTTAATTATTTCAGAATCCTGATCAAAGCATTTCACCACAGTGCTAATTATTATGTTAAATCATTGGTGTACAACACTTAGCAAGTGTTTTGTATCATATAATAAGAGCTAACATGCATTGAACACTTTTGTAGTTATAGACATTGCATAGAGAGATTTAGGATGGGCTAGTTTTAAAGACAATAATTAAGCAAGGGATTAACTGTGTAATCTAAGAAACGATTTAACTCTTTTTGTTTGTTTGTTTGTTTTGGCACCCAGAATGAAACTGGGGACCTTGTGCTTGCAAGGCAGGTGCCTGAACCACTGAGCTAAATCCCCGCCCCCGATTTAACTCTTTATGCTTTACTTTTCTTATTTTAAAAATCAGCATAATATTAGTTACTTCATAGATTTACTGATATTAATCAGAATCTGTAATTTTACAGTTTCAAACAAGTCCAGACAGACTGTATTATGTATTGACTAAACTTCCTTATTTTGTATTTTAAGATTGCATGGTAATGTTTACATCTATCAATTATGGTTATATTTTATTGATTTACTGCTACTCATAAAACATATTCTGTATCTTTTTGCCTTTTAAGCTATTTTTACTCTTGTATTCTGTTTAATATTAAATTATTACTGTGGTATTCTTTCAGTTTGAATTTTTTTTCTTTTACATTTCTTCATTTTTAATTGTCATGAGATCTTCTCACTCTCTGGATTTAATGCAGTTCAGTAAAGATGGGGAGATGTTGACAAGAACTACTCAAGTGTAGGTAATACTCATATTAATTATAATGTGCTTTCCATCCATGTTTGATTCTGCTTCCAAATTGTTGTTACCCAGGGACACTTAACTTCTTTTATAATCTGTAAGGATATAATACTTTCTGGTTTGCTCACACTACTATGCATATTGTGAGCAGAAGTGTTAACTGTTGTAATTCAAGAATGCCCCTTAAGGATGTCTTACAATTAACAGCTTTGAAGAGAAAGAAAACATCTTCCTTCAGCAAAAATGCTGGTTTGCTTATAAAATTGGAAGGTGTTTCACCTAGTCAAATGGGCAGCCCATTATAAAAGGTGTAGGTTTTTGGAACTGAGAATTACTGTCTAGAAACTTAACATACATTATTGGTACTTATTTTATTACCTGGCCCTTGTTGCATTACCTGGTACATCAGGCTTTAGAGGAATAGAAAGATTATTATATTCTGGAAGATCCAAACTGTTTGTAGTGAACTCACCTCTTTTCTTCTTTCCCTGACTTTCAATCATACTCCAATATCCATAAGACTGTGGCAGTCTATTGTGTAAACAGGGTAGACAGCCAAAGTCTCCAAGTTCCTGACGTTATCTGCTGCCATAATATGGTAAAAAGATAGGAAAGGATGTCTTATCTTGCAATCAAAAGCCATCAAACCTGTCACCCTAGCACAGGTTCATACTTCTGAGCTTAGTTTTTCTGCTCAGACCCAATAATAGAGTTCTATCTTCTTAGAGATTTTAGTCATGTTGTTCTCATTTTGAATTGTTTTGATCCATATTTATTTTTTACTTCTGTAATTTTTCCTGGTTTGGTCTGGAGAAAGGAATAAAGTGCTTTTCCAGTATCTTGTCAGATCACGTAAATATATATGACTAAATTTAGTTATTGTTTTAGTCACTTTCTCATAAATGACAAAATACCCAACACCTACAACTGAAAAAAGAAGTGATATATTTTGGCTCACAGTTTCAGTCAATGGTCAGATGTTTGCAAGGCAGAAATGAGATGGCAGAGCAACATGGCAGAAAAAGAAGTGCTCAAATCATGGCAGCTAGAAAGCAGAGAGAGAAGAGAGGATCCTGGGAGAAGACTCCACCCTTTCAGGTCACGCCCTCAGCTATGAACCTCCAACCAGGCCCCATGTCCTTCAAAGTACATTCAACTATTGAATTCT
The DNA here is from genome assembly GCF_000247695.1 of Heterocephalus glaber. The sequence goes on along the minus strand of NW_004624932.1, from coordinate 304,062 downwards.
TCCATGGATTTATCCACTAGTGAATATAGTGATTCCATGACCCCAAAACCACACCTCTGAATACATGAGACTTCGGGACAATATCCTAGATCTTAACTATAATAATTATTCACTCATCGTACCACAAGTATTTGATTAGTATATATCTTTTCTGATCAACACAGTAATATTATCTAGCTCAAGAGGAATTCTGCTCTCACAGGGAAAGAGAGAACAAACACATTTGGCAGGTTAGAAAATTGCAGCCTTAGAAAAACACATAGGATGCTTTATAAAAATGCTACTTGATGGCAGTGAAATTAATTAAAAAGCTGCAGGGCCAAAAAGTACATACATATAAGAATCATTTTGGCATAAATTAACAGAATGAATAATGAAATTACAGCACCAATTATCCAGAAATTATAAAGAAAACTGAGACAGCCTGAAAGGACAACAGAGGTTAAAAATTACACACACATACCCAGTTGAAATAGCATCTTATGAGCCAAGCCAATTCATTTTTTAAAGCTAAAAGACTGAAAGATAACTTGATTTTTTTAGAAAAATGGAGGCTATTTATATAAAAATAGCATTAAATTTCTTTGAAATTAGTTACTTTTCATTTCCGAAAAAGTGAGAAAAGGATAATTACAGCTGAAATTTTAAAGTTCATTTTCTAGATAATTACTTTACTTTAATAGAGAAATTTTTTAGTGGTTCCTACCAGATTTTGTCATTTTTTTAACCCCTGCGATTTTAAAGATGCAGTAGCATAACAGTAAGAATGACATGCATTGTGAAGTATTTAAATAACTGGATTTTATACATCATGAAGATTAGCTAGCTGTGAATTTCAGTTAAATAACCACAGTTAACTACAGTTTCATCTTTGAAATGGGTATAATGCCTTTCAGGATAGATTAGAGGTAATTATGCTAAGGGCCTACTGCAAGACTTAACATATGTTTAAAACACATTTTTAAAGAGGTCTTATTGAATATAGACAGTCTTATTGAATATCTTCCAATCTTTTGGAAGACTGGAAGTTAATTATAAATTTGTAGCCTTATCAAATACACAGTCATTGTTTACTAATAAGGTCAGTATCTAAGCTCCATTTAATATCATGACATTTTTTTTCTTTCGCTTTCTGGGATTATGGATTTCTATGGTCATAGGTCATTTTTTCTGAGTAGTTGATGGATGCATTATGAATCAAGTTTTACTCTGACAATATGGAAAAATTCCAAAATAGACAACATGTTTTACTCCACATCTGCTATATCTTAGGAGTTTAGAAAGGGAAAAAAAATTCATCAATTTTAGGTTTTAAAATCAAGCTTTTCTAAACTTTTCCTAACAGCCATTGTCTCATCTATGTCTATTTGCATTAAAATATGTATATATACTTTTCTTATTCATACTCAGATATGATGTTTATATTTTTATTATGCATCATATAATGTATAATACAATAATTATGAAATATATCAAATATAATTATATATATATACATATATATGTATATATATATTACTCTAATTTATTCCTAAGGAAGTTTTTTTAAAGTTCCTTTCTGATAATAATTTCTCACCAGAACATCTCATTGGAATTTTCTCACTGGAATTATTATGGCCATGAATGACTGTTCAAGAATAATGTTCTATTTCTATTAATGTTTTTAGAATGATTGCTCTTCAATTTGATGTAAATGGAGCATTTTTGTCATTTTAGGATTCTACCTCAGAACTTACTCTATTCTTAAATTTTCCATTTATGGACTATTCCATTTCTATCTTCAAATTAGAATCTTAGCATGTGTCTGTGTGATATTTTATATTAAAATAAGTTTCAAACACTTTCAAAGCTTCCCTAAATAATTATTGCCTAGTCCTTCCATACTGTCATTTAGTTTTTTTATACATAGTCTGAGTATTAGTGATCTTTCCTAATCTGATGAGACAATGAGATCAGATTTGCATTATGAAAATGTAATTTAATTTAAGTAATTTTAAGGTTTATGATACATTAATCATGGGCAGAATGTGTGTATGGAACATTAATTTGAAGCTGTAAGAATAAGCAGCTGTGTGTCCCTGATATATGATTTATATTAATTATCTCATGAAAAGGACTCATTTAAATAGAAAATGTATTATGCTTCACTGAAGAAAGATGAAATAAAATGCTTTTATTTATTAATTTTAAACTATATCTGACCCCTCAAGAAATTTCTAAACCCCATAATATCTTCAATGATAGCATATGACTAATGAACTGAAACAAAATATAATACATTTTTTTCCTTTATGTGAGTATGTGTGTCAAATTTGTAGAAACTCAGTTGGCTGTAATGTGACAGTTTGCTTCTAGGCTCTCTATTTTTTCCATTGCTCAGTACATCTGCTTTTATACCAATATCATACATTTTTCTATTGCTACAGCTTTGTTGCATATTTTGAACTCAGGCTATGTAATACTTCTGGTTTGTTATTTTTGCTATAGATTGCTCTATGTGTGTGTGTGTGTGTGTGTGTGTGTGTGTGTGTGTGTGACTACAAACAAATTTTAGGATTTTTTTCTACCTCTGTAAAGAATGTCCTCGATACTTTGATAGGGATTGCATTAAATATTATTTTGGGTAGTATGGACATTTTAACAATATTGGTTTTTTTCCCAGTCCATGAACATGGGCTCCACCCACCTTTTTTGTGTGTATCCTCTTCAATTTCTTTCATCAGTGTTTTGTTGTTGTTGTTGCTGTTGTTTTTGTTTGGTTTGGTTTTCATACTGGAGATCAAACTCAGGACCTTGTGCTTGCAAGGCAGGCACAGTGCCACTGAGCTAAATCCCTGGCCCCTTCATCAGTGTTTTATAAATTTTACTGTAGACATTTTCACCTCTTTGGTTAAATATTTTCCTAGGTAAGTTATTAAATTTGTAAATATTGTAAATGGTACTGCTTGCTTGATTTCCACCTTAGATAATTTTTTTGGTTCAGTTTAAAAAAAAAAACCAAAACTGCTGCTTTTCACCTGAACAGCTTCCGGTGGAGTCTGAGGTTTTCTATATATAAGATCACGCCATCTGCAAACAGTAAGAGTTTGTCTTCCTCTATCCAATTTATAACCTTTTTATTTCTTTCTATTGCTTGATTGGTAAGATCAGAACTTCAAGAACAAATATTAAATAAAAGTGGTGAAAATAGGAATCCATGTCTTGTTCTAGATCTTAGAGAAAAACCTTTCAGTTTAATGTTAGTTATTGGTTTTCTATAAATGGCCTTTGTTATATTGAGGTATGTTCCTTCTATTACTAATCTTTCACTCTTTTTATCATAAAGGGATGTTGAATTTTGTCAAATGTTTTTTTATACCTGCTACAATGATTACATGGATTTTTCCTTCATTCTGTTGATGTGATATGTTAGTTTAATGATATATGCATGTTTAAACATCCTTTGATCTCTTGGATAAATGCCAGTCAATCATAGAAAATAATTTTAATATGGTATTGGATTTGATTTGCAGTATTTTGTTGGGTAATTTTTGCATTTAACTTGTTTAAGAATACTGCTTGTAACTTCTGTCTTTGGGCCTTTGTGTGGTTTGATATCAAGCTCATGCTGCACTCACACAGCGTTCAAGAAAAGTGGCCTTAAATATTTGGAATAATTAAGATAAACTATTGATGTAAAATCTTCTTAAAATGTTTGGTAGAACTCAGCAGTGAAGTTATCTCATCCTAGATTTTATTAGATAGGAGGTTTTTATGACTGATTCACTTTTGTTACTCATAACTGGTTTATTCAGGTTTCTATTTGTTTATGATTCAGTCTTAGGAATATGTGAGTTTCCAAGAATTTGTCCATTTTTTTCCTTGTTTTCAAAATTTCTAGCATAAATTAGTTCATAATAATCTCTAATGATCTTTCTACTTCTATCATATCAAGTGTAATGTCTCATTTGTCATCTTTAATTTTATTTATTTAGGTCTTATGTCTGTCTTTCAATTAGTCAAACTCTGAATTTGCCAATTTTTAAGCTTTTCAAAGAACGAGTATTTGTTTATCTTTGTAGTATTTTAGCCTTTAAAAGACTGCCTTGATCATTGTTTATTTATTTTTCTACCTTTCGGTTTGCTTTTATTATGTTTTATTAGTTCCTTGAGATACAGAAATAGGTTTTTTATTGAGATCCTTCTGCTTTTTTGATGTATTTCTTATTATGAAGTTTCCTCTTAGTACTGCTCTTCTGTCTCATATGCGCACGCACACACACACACACACCACAAAACACATAATTTGTTTCCACTTTATTTGTTATATATATATATGTGCATATATAGTCTCCATTTTTATTTCAACTATTATGATAAGTATTTGAATTTTCTCTTGATCTCTTACATGGCTCACTTAGTTGTTTAATTTGAATGTATTTTTATAGCTTCCAAAGCTTTTCTTGTTATTGATTTCCAGTTTTATTGCATTATAATCAGAAAAGACACTCGATATGATTTCTTCCTTTTAAATTTGTTCAGACTAGTTTTATGACATTAATATGATCTGTCTTGAAGAACACCTCATGTGCTTATGAGAAGGATTTATATTCTGCAGTTGTTGGATAGAATTTCCTGTAAATGTCTGTTAGGTCCATTTAGTTTAGGGCACAATGTTTCCTGGTTAATTTTCTGCTTGGATGATCTATCCAAAGCATGAGGTGAGAGTGGAGCTTAAAATACTTTGCTATGATTATATTGGAGTCTATTTCTCCTTTTATGTCTATTCATACTTTATATATTTCAGAACTCTGATATTGGGTGCATATATATATATATATATATATAAAAAATTGTGCCTTTTTGCTAAACTAACCCCTTTGTATACTAATCTATCTTGTCTCTTTATTAATTTTGATTTACAGTCTACTTTATTTGATATAAATATGCTGACTCAGTCTCTTTTGGATTCCAGTTACATGCAATATCATATTCTGATGCTTCACTCTCAATTATATGTGTCTTTAGAAGTGAAATAAGTTTCTTGTATGCAGCATACAATGGAGTCTTGCTTTTTTATTCATTTAGATACTGTGTGTTTTAACTGGAAAATTTAATTATTTCCATTTAAAGAATTCATTAGACAGATCTTCTATAGTCATTTTGCAACTTGCTTTCTGATTTTATTATATTTCCTTTCTTTCCCCTTATCTTAGTTATCTTTTATAGTTGCTTTCTTCTTAGTTAAGCAACTTACTCTAGTAGTATGTTTTGATTCTTTAAAAATTATTTTTGGTTTATCTATTATAGATTTTTGCTTTGTGATGCTATCAGGCTTACACAGAAGCATCTTTTCATTATAATAGGTATTTTGAAAAGATAACAAGTTAAAATAAAAAGTGAAAAGTTAACTAAATCAATATTCTACAGTGCCACTCCATCCTCCCTACACTTGGTGTGTTTGATGTGTCATTTTGCATCTTTGTATATTACTTATCTCCTAAAGTAGTTATTACCTTTCATGCTTTTTAGTCTTTATACCAAAGACATAAATAGTTTTAAAATAGTTTGTCCCCTATATTTACAATATAGGAGGACATTGAATTTGTCTGTGCTGTATCCCTTATCAGTCATTTTTCTGTCCTCATGTTTTTTTCTTTCTCATTATTTATTTCAGTTTAAAGAACTATCTTCAGAATTTCTTTGCAGACAGATTTGATAGAGATAAATTCTCACAGCTTTAGTAACTTTGAATATATCTTCCTCTTCTGTTCTTTTCTGGGTACAGTATTCTTGGTTGGCAGTGTTTTTTCTTGTGTGAAAATCTTATGCCATTCTTTCCTGGTCTATAAGGTCTGCTATGTAATGAATTGAGACCTCCTTATGTGTTATTGGTCCTGTGCTTAATACCCTATCTTACCCTCAACAAATGTAGACTTACTCCATGCTGTCTGAGTTTTGGAAAGACTTCAGGAAGCCCATTTCTTTATCATGAAAGTGGATCATACCATATTCTGTTAGACACAACACAGTATCAATGTTAACTAAGGCCCGTGTCACAACCGATGCTAATGTAGGGCAAAACATGAGTCCGTGCCACTGTGGCAGAGGCCCGTGCCTTGTACCAGAACAGGGCTAGAGGACCATCTGGAAGCACTGGCCTAGCGATACCTTTAATCTCTGAGGTTGGGAGAGGGTTTGCTGTTGAAGACAGTCCCTTGACCACCAAAGCTGATACTGAGCTGCATGTTACAGGAGTCTCATTGCTGCAGAGATCTGTGAAGTTTGAGTATTTAAGTATATTTTCTAATCAATTTTCTTCATTAACACTTTATAGTAGCCAAATAAATGTAGCAGAAGAATCAAAAGTGGTGAGGGAAAAAAGAAAGAAGGAAATGTATCCATTTCTTCTCAATACAGCAGTCTGCTAATGCTCATTCCTTTATCATCTAAAGTCATTAGGAAAAGAAGAGTCACAGACTTCCTTTATGCACTTTAATGTATTTTATTTAAATGCATTTTAATTATCATGTTTTCTTAACCTCCAAAATTATATCAGAAATGAATTTAAATCTATTTTCTAAGAGATATTTGTTTAAGTAATCATATTGTACTTTGGTATTGATTCTAATGTTGAGATGAGGACAAAATGATTTTGTTCTATTTGGAAATAATGACGTTTTCATAACATCACACAGAAATACTCCTAGTCCTATGGGAACCCTCTCTGTTTTGCCTGTCTATAAATAAATATACCTTAGAGACTGTTCTCAGAAGTATTGGTAGCACTCCGGGTATTTCAAATGTATATGATTTTTGTGACATCTCTGACACTTGGAGAAATAGAAGTCAAGGAAAATGGTTATTAGATTTAGATTTTTTCCTGCTTTCAAGAAATGCCATAGAGCTTCTCCCTTGCTTAATGCTCCATTGAATGACTTTTACCTCAGGCTGACAAAACAAAATACTGTAGACTTAAACGAGAAATTTATTTTCTTACTGTTCTGAAGGCTGGAAGTCTGACAGGAGAATGGGGGGGAGGGAGAGAGAGAGACAGAGAGGGACTGAGACTTTCTTTTTTTTTCTCATAAAGCCACTGTCTAGCTAAATTATGGCCCAACATTAAGTCCTCAATTAAACTCTGTTTCCTTTAAAATCCCTATTTTTAGACATTGCCATATTGCAGGTTAGAGCTTTGGCATCTGAACCTTAGGGTGACACAGTTGAGTCCAGGGCAGGAAATGAGATGACAGGTACCAAAAATAAACTCTAGGTGATTTTTAGGTGAAAATATATTGGTAGGAGTCTACAGAGTCTCATATTTCACAACTAAACATGCACATAGCTCTGCTTGCTCCTCGTATAGGAATAAAATTATTATATTATCATTACTGCCCCCCTTCTGTGTTCAAATATAGCTTGAGTCTCTGTTGAGATGCAGTCTATTTGGGAAAATTCTGGTAGGGATGCTAAAAAGTATTCCAAGTCTTTTGGTCCTACAATACAAAAAAGGATATAGTAGGGATACATGATCTTGAGTTGTCACCAAGTACCACAACTCTGGTATTCCAATAAAATTAATATAGAGAATAATCTTAAGACTCAATCCAAAAATGGGTAACTGAAATGAACAGACATCTCTCAGACAAAGAAGTAGAAAAATGTTCAACATCACTGGTCATTTGAGAGATGCAAATGAAAACAATGCTGAGATTCCACTTCACGCCAGAAAGAATGGGTGCTATCAAGAAAGAAATCGATCAATAAGAAATGCTGCCAGGGCTGTGGGAAAAAAGAAACCCTACTCCACTGCTGGTGAGGGTGTAGACTGGTACAACCACTGTGGAAATCAATATGGAGATACCTCAAAAACCTAGGATAAGAGGTCCCATTTGACCCATCTATTCCCCTGCTGGTTATCTTCCCAGAAGAATTAAACAAATCATACCACAGTGATAGATGTGCACCCATGGCCATAGCAGCACAGTTTGTAATGGCTAAAACTTAGAAACAGCCCAATTGCCCATCAACTGGATAAAGAAAATGTGGGGTTTATAAAAATAAAGTGAGTACTATTCAGCCATAAAGAATAAGAAACTAGAGACATTTATAGCTAAATTGATGCATACTGAGGCCATACTCTTAAGTGAAATAAATAGAACACATGTATAAATACTGAATAGGTTCTCTAGTGTGAGAAACTGAAAGTGTAAATAAGGATCAAAATGTATAGCATATAATGTGACATAGGAAGAAAAGATGCAAAGGGGAAGGAGAATTGGGAGGGTTAGGGGAAAGGAAAGAAAGGAATGGAATAAATACGAGAAATGGAAAAAAAAAAAAAAAAAAGGGAAATCTACCTGACCTTCCTGCCATGGGGAATAAATGTTATCTAATTTAAATCTATTTATATACCTAACTAAAGTTATCTAACTTAAATGCCATCTGGGAGCAAAAGTTAGAAAATATACACAATCTGAAAAAGAAGGCAATAGTAATAATCTAATCTGATAAATAGAAGAGTTGAAATACATGATCCTTGAAATTTTACCTGCTTTTCATGTTTTGTTTTATCCCAACTTTAAAATTGGGAAAATAAACTAATAAAATCTAGAGTTTAATAAAAAATGATGTTGATCACATCACTCACTCTGCTCAGCTGGTAGCTGTGGTTGTTAGTTCACAAAGATGATCAAAATAATGAGACATACCTTTGCACTAGTACACTTCTGCTTTGATTTAATACGAGGCATAGTGCAGGCGATAACACAACATGGAAGCACCAGTGTCCCACTACACACTGGGCTTGACTTTTGATAATCAACCATGCTGCACTTGTTGTGTGGAAAGAGAATGTACCTCAAAATGTAATGGCCACAGTTTCCTTTACAGCCTTATAGCTAGTCAGGCAATGCCTTGAGAGTTTTCTGACTAGCTTCCTTCCCCAAGCCACCTGTATCTCGTCAGGCAGGTTATTTAATACTTATAAACCCAACAATAAAATATAAATGTTTAGTCTGCCACACAGTGCTAGGCTGATTTTCCATTTATATTTTACCTGCTACCAGGTGTATTACTAAAATTTCTTTGAGCAAGTATTTGAGCCTGAACATAGTGCTGTATACTTGAAAAAAATAATAATTTCAACAAATAATTATTTCTTACTTTTACAAGAATTTAATTGCACACTTTGTGTAATATATTCACAAAATTGATATACATGGGATCAATAGTGTTTAATGTTTAAAAAATATTATTTCATTTTATAAGAAATAACATTTTCATCAAAATAGCCTTTCCAATTTATCATTATTTACTTCAGTTCAATAACATGAAAAATAGAACCATAATCTCCCTTCTCATGGGAATTTCTCTCAATTATAGGTAAATTGCCTATAATTGAAAAGTATATAAAAGAAAAGTATATAAAAGAAAAGTATATACAAGTATATAAAAAGTATATAAAAGAAAAGTCAATCTCTAAGGAGATTGAGAGAAATAAAATGATCCAAAACAGGAACACCCAAAGTAGGGCTTTGGTTAAGGGACAGAGCTACTGGGCTGTCTCGAAAAATGGAGAGAACAGCAACCAGGGGTTGTCTGGGTGAGATGTATAAGGGCTTGGGGAGTGTGGGGTGGCAGATGATTGGCTATGACTGGGGGTGAGGTGGGAAAAAGCAGGTCTTTGTTCTCTCTGGAATGGCTCATTTCCTGTAGGCAGGGGCCATTTCAGGATGCAGGGTTGTCGGGGCCATTTTATCTAGCAGAGAACTCTATCAGAGATGACCTTCTTAAAAAAGAATTATTCACTTCTGATAAACTGTAAAAAAGAAAATATAAAGCAGAGCATTATGTATTGCTTTTTATAAAATGTTTAATTTGTTGTTGATTTCAGGATAAAAATGAGCTATGTTATATACTGTAATGCACCAAACAGAGACATTTACTAATTTGTGAATTCAAATTAAAAAGTGGAATATTTAACTGATCTTAAATTTGTGTATACAATATTTGAATACAATAAAATGGTAATTAAGAAAAATATACTCATTTGTTAACATTATATAATTTAAGATTAGTTTATGAATATGACTTTTACAGAGCCCTGCTTTTCTACAACTGTTACTTACTCTTGAATCCAATGTGAGGAGTATAAATTCATTTACCTCTTATTGTGTTTTCCTAAAAACAATAATTACATTTCTAATGTGCTATTATATTGCTCATTGTATAAGAAATTGGTCAAACTATTTTGATATATTTATCATAAATGATTTTCTGAAATGTACTTACAGTGTTTTATGAACTTGAAAATTCAGGCACTTGTTTCAGACTTATATATGTTGCTCTTGCTGAGCCAGTCAGCTTTTATTATTTCACATGATTACCAAATGTACCAACCTTTGAGCTTATGACTTCATTTTTACTCCACAGTAATTCCTTTAATGGCTACTAGAATTGATTGTAATAGCAGGCATGCCTTCTATTAATATTATGCAACAGTAAAAGCAATTCTTGGCAGGTTCCTGAATGGAATTCATCTGATTAAATATGCATTTTTTGATTACTGTCTAACCTTCTACAACCTTTACTGTCTGTCTTTTGACATTAAAGATTAATCTGGCAGTCCATCAGATAAAATAATAATCTGAGTGGATCTGAATTACTTTCCTTCAAATCAGATCAGAGTATTACTATAAGTCTTTGTAGATATATATGATCATAAAATTACCATCCACTAGGAAAGGAAACTTATTAGAATACAAAGCTGTGATTATAAAATTTTTAATAAAACATATTTTCTAGGTGGCGAACATTTGCTGTACCTACAAAAGGACATCTCAAAGAAAGTTTAAAAACGTAACTGTAGCTTGCATTGATTTGCCTACTGTTAAGCATTATCTTTGGATCACATGAGCTGGCATGCTGAATCTATTTTACCAATGAGACGAATCTCATACTTACCTTAATCATGTGGGAAATACTAGTGAATCCTTGTTCTTTTCAGCTTTATTGACTGCTTCATGGGCCTGTGGTGTCTTAGAGAACATGGAAGAGCCATTAAAATCAGTGGAAGGTTTTCCTCTGATCAATTCAATAGTTAATCTGATTTTAATAAAAGAAAATCATACCATTTTATCAGACAAATTAGAGACATAGTTCATTGCTCCTTCTAGAAATAAAATTAATAATAACTCTAGGCATCAACTTCTGATTTTTCGCAACATTTTTTGTTACACAATTGTTAAATATGGTAGATAATTTTAAACTTTCATGTCATGTCCATTAATAGAAAAGATCATTACATGTTTGAAGTCTCCTACTGTTGTTCAACTGCTTTAGTTTAAAAACAGTTGGCACAACCTAATATTCATTCTAGGGACAGAAATGTATTTAAAAGTATTTTGCAGAATATTAAATATTTCAACAAAATTTATCATCTTTATGATGTTTGCTTGGAATACCACTTCGTTACTTGATCTTGCCCCTACCTGCTCTTACTTTTCAAAGAGACCTTTATATAACCCAAAATGTCACTAACTGTCAGAATATAATCAATCATGGATTACTACTGCCCAAATGCCTGCTTTGAGTCTCTATTCAACATGTACTCACTAAAGCCTGAATAAAATGCCTTCATTATAGAACACCTTCATTCTCCAGATGGCCCTCCAAAAGCAAATTATTTATGAATTGCAAAATTTCAAATACACTTGTGGACATCAATATTCTTTAATGGAAAAGTTGTAGCTCATGTTTTAATACAACTATATGATTTAGAGTAATGTTGAAGACTCATGTTTTTACTTTCATAATTTATAGCTTTAAAATATTAGAATGACTTTAATATACATCATACTCAGATTGAAACAGTATTTGGTAAAGAATTATTCTTTAAGGTATGTGTGTATGTTTGTGTGTGTTGTGTGTTTTTACGATTTTTTTTTCTTTTTTTGATACTGAGGATTGAACTATGGACCTTGCTCTTGCGAGGCAGGCACGGTGCCACTGAGCTAACGCTAATGCCATAAAGAATTTTGCGAGCAACTTACCTGATTTTGTGTAGCAGACATACAGTTAACATATTATAGTAGGATTTAGTCAAAATCTATCTGTCTCTCTGACAATATCCCCAGGAAGTTTTAAACTGGGCTTTAACCTTTGTTTTAAGAAAAAATGAAGTTGCTCAACTCTGCTCTAGAATGAGATATTTTCAGTTTAATCTCTAAACAATCAAATGTGATAAAGTTTGCACACACAAAAAAATGTGTGAACATATGTGTACAAATGTATTTGCATATATCTTATGCTTTAAATTTCTGATTCCTTCTCAGTTTTCAAAAAAGCTTCTAGAAGAGCACTATGCATCCCCTCAAATTCATCTATTGAAAACCTAATCCCAAACTATAGTATTAGGAGATGACGTCTTTGAAAGGTGATGAGATCATGAGATTTGGAGCCTTCCTGAATGATATACTGCCCTTATAAAGCAGGCTCAAGATCCTCCGTCATTTTTGCATGTGAAGTCACAGGTAAAAGTCAGCCATGTAGGAATAAAGCCCTCACCAGACACCAAATGTGCTAATTCTGCTGAAGCCTTATAATTAATTGTTCTCAGCATAGAGAACTGTGTGAAATACATTTCTGTGTTTATAAACAACTCAACTGATGGCATTTTGTCACAGCAGCCCAAATGGACTAAAACAATTTCTTTTGATCAAGTCAAAATATGCTACTGGGTTTTGGTGAGTTTACACTATACTTGTCTCATTAATCTTTTCCCAACATCTTGAACTTCTCTGCTTACGAATTTTCTCATAAAATCTTTCACTATGGATTTTTATAAAAGAAAACTTTCTCTTATATACCTTCAAAATATCTAGCATCATTTACTAATTAGACAGGAAGTGCTCTTATTTTGCAACTCATAATTTTTAAAAAATTTATGTACTTCTAAAATTTTGTGTATCTATAGTGTATATTGAGTCATGATAGATATATTTTTAAATTCTACTTTGGGAAAAGATTTGTCACTGGGCTTTATATTAAAGACACATTTCACAACTTACCAAAATATAGAAACTGTCATTTACTTACTAGGTTGATGGATATATTTCTAGAAGAATTTGAGGGATCTTTTTCTCCTTCTAGATTTCTTTATTGTCTAACATCAGTTATTCTTTGAAAGACACATATATACTCATTTTTAGTTTGAATGTCTTAAATAAATGTGCACTTTCATTCTAAATTTCTATAATGAAGAAGTTTTTCCAAACTTCATTGAGTTTAAATTGTATACTTCTATACTCCATTTCACAACAATGTGCACATTTCAAATGTCTCAAAAATAATTTTTGGAATTAAAACTTTGCATAGTTTAGAAGCAAGTTATCTATATCTATCAAGAACTTTAAATAGCCATATTATGACTCAATGACTATTTTTAAGGTTTTACAAAAAAATGACAAGGGACATAGGATGGGACTGAAGGACATTATACCAAGATAAATAAATCTGGCAAAAAAAGGACAAATATTTCATGTTTTTATGCGTGCATACTTTGACTTGAAAGTTTGTTTGAAGAAGTTTGCCTTGAAAAAAGTAGAGAGCAGAGTAGCGACCACAAGATTCTAGGAAGTGTTGACGGGGAAACTATAGGGCAGATAATGGGCATCAAAACAGTCACAAAAATGGAGATGTTATGCAGTGGGGTGAGGTTAGTCATAACACTTTATTAGGTATTTTGTAAAGAACTAAAAGAGAGGAGATTGAGGCTTCTCAGTACAAAGGAATGACAAATATTTAAGGAGAAAAAATGCTCATCACCCTAATTCTATCATTACACATTGTATATAAAAATCAAATTATCACACTGCACCCAACAAATATGCACAATTATGTGTCAATTTAAAAATATAAAGTAGAAAAACTCATAAACAGTAAAAAAATACTCTTTGAATGAACACAGAAACTAAAAACAATGTTCAGATTCTTGACATATAATATTTATTTTGGAGTTTTTCACTGTTCTAATAGATATAATAATATTCATCGTATTGATTCATGATATTATTAACATATCAAATTTATATTATTAATGTAATACATTCATCTACAAGATATTTCAGCAACCTGAGAAAATTATAATTTGGTGAAGTACTGCAAAAGAGAAAAGCAAATATTGCTTTCCTACATAATCCCAAATTGTGCAAAAATATTCATTGCAGATACACATATTAAATATTTTAATTACCTCCTTATTTGTAACAATGTTAAATGCATTACTTTACATTTATTCTTCTTAGTATACATTTAAAATATATATTTACAAAATTGGCAAATTTTACTCTTACTCCATAAAATAGATTTTTTAATAGTTTCATGAAAATAACACTAAAAGATCTCATCATTCATATAATGCAAAATATATTAAATTGAATGTTTGAATTATGTAATTAATCATTAAGAAAAGGCTGGATTCTATACAAAAAATATACTCATTGAAAAATACTGCAAGCTAGAAGACACCAAAAAAGAGCTAAAAGATCTTCAACAGAAATATGATTCCTTGTGTCCATATAAGTCAGATATTTCTCAGCATACATTGAATAAAAAAATACAGAACAAAGTAAATACTCAAAGCTATATGAGAAAGCTATTCAGAAATATGAAAATTTATACCATTTTCATACACATTCATTAATTACCTTGTTTTGTGCCTAGCAAAACAAGGCATAGAAAGAGATAATTCAAGCATATGTTGTTATCTGTAAGCAAATGATAAAGTATTCAGCAAGTAATAAACCCTACTTAACTCCTGAACAACTTGAAATAAGCATTTTACTATTGAGAGCATTTTCTCTTACCTTCTCTTTTTCAGTTCTTTGGAACATTATAGTCTTATGTAATGGGAATAAGAGTTAATATTGAGAGACAAGATTCTTGCACTTCCTTTGTGCAATAAACTTGATTTTGTAAGGAAATATTCACATCAAGGCAGTCTTCAGCCTTTGCTTTTAGAGTAATTATATTCCTCCGGATTTTAATTCTACCACTGTCACGTACCAACCTAGTCCCATCAGGAAATGATCAGAATCTATACTTTAAAATTTTGAAAAAGGGGTAATGGCAAATATTTTTATTAATCAACATTTGTATTGCTTCACCTCATAGAAAATCAGATCCTCAGGGAAATGTATTTACCAATATTTAGTGTGGGGGAGAAACTACCAAATCATTTCTGGTACTTTTTGAACTAAGCTTCATTGAGTTCATTTAAGTTATTCTAAGCTCTACCACTTCATATCACCATTCATTTCACAAGGTCATAGTATTCTAATACTTAACAAGAATGAATGTGAAAAAAAATTTTTAACTTGATGTTCAAGTCAAATAGAGATAAGTCAGTTGGAAGAAAACTTGTAAATGTTTCTCAAGATAAAACACAATTACAGTGTTATCTCTTTCTGATTTAAATATTCTCAGAGGATCTGATCTGCCTGGAACTTTACCTTTACATCTGCACTCTCTAATTACATAAAACAGTCTTAACTCATTTTCCCTGACATCAGTATTCATTCTTTAATAAATGAGTATTCTGAATAATCACATATAAGTATGTTATAGTGTGTCTTATTCAGTTGAAGTTTTAAAACCTAATACCAGACTGAGTGGCTTTTGAAAAACACAAATTACAAATTTATTTCTCATGGTTCCAGATGGTGGGAAGTACAAGATAAAGGCAGACACCAGCAGATTTAGCATCTACTAAAGCTCTGCTTCCAGGTTCAGAAGTGGTCATTTTATGATATGTTTTGATATGGTAGAGGGGTGTGGAATCTTTCTGGGGTCTCCTGATTAAGGGTGTTAATCTCAGCCAGGAACATCTCTGCCCTGGGCCTAAACACTTCCCCAGACTCCATCTCCTACTACCATAACATTGTGGTTTTGATTTAAATGTATGAGTTTTGAGGGAACATAAGCCCTCCTTAACACAGTGTGAGTGAATCGAGGACATTTTAACTTTTTGTAATATGCAGATAGTTTGATGTCTATTAAAGTGTCAGATTGTGTAAAGGCTTGAGATTTGAAAAAATATTTATCAACTTTAAATCTGTAATGCAAAGAAACTCAATAACATCAGTAAATGATTAATTTTATAGTTATAAAATACATAAATCTTTGATCATTTTTGAATTTATATTTTAAATATTTAATTAATTTTCAAGAAATGTACAATTTAAAATTTCTATTTTGTCCAGAATCGCTGCTTTACCAAATGACTTCAGATAAATCATTGCCAGTTTTAAATTAAATGAGTTAATTGTTGGTAAAAGAAGCCTAAAAATTATAAAACATTTTCAAAAGTTTTATGAATAAAATATTGTTTTAATAAATGCTGTATTTTTGGGGTCTCCAAATATAAGATGATCTAGACTTACAGCAGACATGAACATCTTCTTGAAATGTCTCCAGTTTTCATTATATTTGATGCTTTCTGAATAATAAATGTTAAAAATATTAGATGTGAACTTAGGGTGTCCTTGTGTATCGTTATTACTCATGTATTACCCTAGTTTAATTGTAGGGAAAAGATGCTGGTTTATCCAGCTAGAAATTATTTAAATTAAGAGTATCTGATTTGTGACCAAATACTTATGATTTAAACAAAGAACATAAATTCTGCATAACAAAATATGGTATAATTAGAAGTTAATATCTCAATATTAGATTAATGAATATGATCTATGAATGTTAATTCTCCTTGATTAGATCTCAGTGATTTCCATCCCTGGGACAAAATACCTGACATACACAATTTAAAGAAAGGATTTATATTGGCTCACTGTTTCAGAGGTGTCAATGCATGATTGGCTGGTTCCAAGATACAAACATTATGGCAGACGGGTGTAGAGGGGGCAAGATGCTCACTTCATGGCAGCTAGGAAGTAGAGAGAGCAAGGAAGAGAAACAGAAAGGGGCCAGGATTAAATATATCCTTCAAAGACTAATCCCTTAGTCACCTACTTCCTCCAAGCTGACCCTAAATGCTAGCTGCCCATTCAGCTGTGAGCTTATCAGTGGATTTTTCCATTGATAAAATTAGCTGATCTAATAAAATTCAAAACCCCCACATCTGAACACATGAGCCTTTTGGGGATATCTTGATCCTTACCATAACATCCATATAATGTGCACTTATTTATTACCTAGTCCTTTCATGAAAGAGATATGGGGGAGGGAGGGTGGTTAATACTGTAGGATTGATTTTCAATCTTTAAATTAAAAGGTAAAAAGGTTTAGGAACCATTTGACTCTGTCAAATGAACACTCAGCCTCATGCCCCACACTCAGTGAAACACTCAACCTCATGCGCTACCTCTCCTCATTTCTCCTCCTTATCCTCTGGTCATAGAAGTGATCATTTTCAAGTATTGCAGGTTCTTCCTTCCTGGTGATTAGCTCATTCATGAATGGGTTACCATGTTCAAGTACTATTTTAAAGGTTTCTACTTTGATAAATGGCAATATATATTACTTCCCTCTCATTTTCTAATAATAGTACAAGGCCCTTCTTAATCTCTGCTGATTACATCTGTTATTTATAAAGGAAGATTTTATTTAAAAAGCAAACGTAAATTGTACTTGCAGTTTTCACTTCCACAGGCAGTGCCTTATGCCTCCCCATTTTTGTAAAATGGTGTAATTTGCATTGTTGCCAGTTTTCGTGCCTTCACTTTCACCTCTTTACCTCTTGTGGCTGGAGTTGGGACATTTTTTGCCAAAATTGGCACCATTTACATTATATTCTACAACCACTAAAGTTTATTTAAATGGGTCAAATTGCAAGTCAAGACTTATACAAATTCATGACGATGGAAATATTGGTGGCAGAAAAGTAAGAATTTATGCTGAATTAATTAAGTGCATTTTCCTGTTGCACTTAATGAAGTAATAGTAGCTTCACTTTTAAATGAATTCTACCATTTCATATCCCTGCTGTCATTATGAGTACAAGTTCTTACAACCTGTCAATAAGACACTATTCACTAAATCAGTCTCCCTACGATTCATCAGATGTGTCTCTTCTTGAACTAGATACTAGCTTACTTGGTCTTTCTGTCCTACACTTCCACTATGAGTTCTTCACTTAGATTTTCTTAACCAAATTATGAATTTCCTTTGTTTTCCTTAATAATTTTTAAAATTTTGCTGCAGCTGTTTTTCGTGATCATGGAACACAAACTCTGTGATTTCTTCCATAACTGAAAAGGCCTTTTTTCTGTTTGCTAACTGAATAGGCATGGAATGCTACACTGAAATTTATTTTCATTAGCACATTGAAGATTTGCTTTATTACCTCCTTTAATCCTTTATTGCTAGTGATTACTGGGCTACCAAGCTGATTGGTTACCTATTATAGGTAACCTTTTATTTGTTACTGCTTATTTTTTTCTTCATGAAAAATTTTGTCATCTTTTTATATTTTATATTATAAATTTTAGAAGATGGTATGTGTCATATATGTTTTAAAACATCTATGACAGATATTAGACTTCTTAGATGATCTTTCATGATTTTTCCATTATCTACCTTCCTTGTTTTTATTCTATATTGTTGAATTCTTTGGCTTTATCAGTACTCATTCTACATGTTTGGTGTTTTCATATATATATAATTCTTAATTTACAGAAGCTTTTTCATTTATTTGCTTTATATAATATTGTGCTCTAGTTAATACTTTAGCATGATTGAAGGATTTTAGTTTGAAACTGTACTTTTCATTTATTCAATTTGAATGTAAACCATTTTATTATGATAGTATAATTTGTTACTGTGTTATCTATCTCTGACTACATATATGATTAGATTAATGAGTATCAGGCATTGATTTAGTTTTCTGCTAGTCCTGAATTTTAGGGCATCTCAACTTCTACAGCTATAAAGATAATAATTATTTCCCTAACCTGCCAGGGTTGATATAAAAATCAAATGTAAAAACTTATTAAATGTATTTCTTGTTGTATGAATGTAAGTATTATTTCTAGAAGAGTGAATTCATGTAGTTTAACTGTTGGAAAATGAGAGTAAAATGTATTAATTGACTTCTGCTAAAGAGCTGTAACAGATCACTGATGACTGTCTCATACTTGTCGGGGGGATCTAACAGGTTCAAGTGGGACCGAGGCTGGTTTTTATGGACAAAGGGTTTGGTACCCATGAAGTAGAAATGCCATCCAATACATGATATTATACTTTTATATTACATGAGGTAGGTATTTTCTTTTTGTTGTCATAAGGACAGACTGAGTTATGACTTACAAAAAGTGACAACATTATTATGATCTTTGTAAAGAAAATGAGAACGTGATATGTATCATATCGAGTAATTCCTATCATGGTCCTTTATCAGCTAGTGTGAAAAATATGATAGCACATACTGTAGCTTATTGCTCAATAAGATCCTTGTAATCTGTTTTTAATTGGTTTTAGACATGGATCTGAAGATGTGATTCCTTTAAAGTGAAGAAAATATAATTATACTGCAAAGGTTTTGTGTTTTCATTTAAAAATATGTACTGCTTACGTCAAATATCCCTGAAACTGATGATCAACTCACATCCTGTTCATTATCAACTAATGAAATGGAAGTTTGCAAGCTTATGTGAAAGCAATGCTTGAATTTTCCTTCTAAATTGGTATTCACTACTCTTAATTTCTGTTGAAATTTCTGAGGTTATTTGATGTACTGATTAAGACCTTGGATTCTGAAGTCTAAACCTCTGGATTAAAAACTTAGCCTTGCCACTTACCTGAACTCAGACAGGTTCTTTAATACTCTGTGCCTCCTTTACCAATATTTGAAAGGATATCTCATAGAATTTTTCAAAAGATTATCTGTGTTAATATAAGTAAATACTGATACAAAATATGGACTGTTATTTGCTATTACTAATATTATTAGCACAATGTTCTTAATTTCTGAAGGATTCCACTACAACACATGTATAACCTTATATAATTTAAACTGTGGTGATATATACAATAAAGGTATATAAAGTCTTACATTTGGGTAAAAATTTTAATCTGTTATTCTTAAATATACATTGTTTTCTTTAAAATCACAAATTTCACAAATATTCAATTGTACATGCATAATAAGCACTATATTATTACATTCAAATTTTTTTAAAAATTAATTTTATTGGTGCATT
>NW_004624932.1:230485-265498 GCF_000247695.1 Heterocephalus glaber | reverse complement strand
ATGGTTGATCTAAAGGTTAATCCTTTAGAAATTATCAATTTTGGAATTTTTAAAAACCTAATAAATTCTAAGGTACAACCTAATAAAAGTCACCTGAAATTTCACTATTTCTTTGGAAGTTAATCTATGATACTTTAATGGTCTACATTTTTTTTCTTTCCAGGTGTAGCTCATGCCTTTTATCATTTTGTTTCAGTTTACTGCCAAATTACACTGTGTAAAACTTCAAACCAAGCCCTGACATCTTTTGCCTTCTGTCACCCATATCTTATAACCCAGCATAACAATATTGTCATTATTTATAGATTGACTATAGCTACAACGGCAGTTAAGCTGAATGTAGAATGAGTAATATTTTCTTTATTTTTTCTACTCTGAAACCAGACTACTAAATTGTGACGTTTGTAGCTTACTACTGCCAACTGACCTCTCTGTAAGTTCTAGGAGGCATTGTAGGGCTTCTGGTTTATGTTTGTGTCCCAGAACCTTCTTCCCCCAGATGTCTATGTGGCACATACTCCCTACTTCACCTAGTTGTTGCTCAAATAGCCATCATCATCAACTGCCTTCCCTTCCACCCCGTATGGAATAAAACCACCATCACAGGGTCTTCCTCCTTTAGACTGCTTTGTTTTTCTTCAGGCATATATTGCTACCTGACATAAACACGTTTACCACATTGTTTTCTCTCTCTTCCAAATAATATACAAAATTTAGGAGGCCAGAAACTTTCCACTGTGCACTGCCCAAGTAATAGAAAGTTGGGGGACATAATATGGACTCGGTAACAATTTGTTTGATGAATAAATTAGTGAATCAAAAAATTGATTATCTAGATATTGTCCTAATTTTTGAAAAGCAATAAGGAACCCTGTAATTGCTTTTTCCTAATCTCTGAATGACATGGAGTCTCAAAGAGGGCAAGATTCTTTCTCCCAATAGCAGAATAGGAGAAAAAAAGTCAAGATTTGAAATTTATATGAAAATATACTTCGCTCCTGTTTAAAAGGCAAGATACTGTGAAACTGGATTATGGTTTTACACAGAAAGGGGAACTTCCTAGCTTCATCATTGGTGTTATGGTTCAGATCTGGAATGCTCCCCAGAAAGTTCATGTGTTAGGAGGTGGGCTTTTGGAAGGTGATTATTTTTTAATTTTTTAATTAATTTTATTGATACATTTTAGATATATAGAATGCTGGGCATAGTGGTACACATCTGTGATCCTTGAAATTGGGAGGCTAAAGCAGCAAGAGTGTGTGAGTCCGAGGCCAGCCTGGGCTCCATAGTGAGTTAAAAGCCAGCCTGAACTGCATAGGGAGACCCAGTCTCTAAAAAAAAGAAGGAAGGAAGGAGGAAGGAAGGAAGGAACGAACGAATGAATGAACGAAGGGAGGGAGGGAGGGAGGGAAGGGAAGGAAGGAAGGAAGAAAGAAAGAAAAAAGGGAAGGAAGGAAGAAAGGAAGGAAGGAAGGGAAGGAAGGGAAAGAGAAAGAAAGAAAAGAAAGAAAGAAAAGAAAGAAAGAAAAGAAAGAAAGAAAAGAAAGAAAGAAAGAAAGACAGGAAGGAAGGAAGGAAGGAAGAAAACAAAACAAAGAAAGAAATGAAGAAAGAAAGAAAAAAGAAAAGAGAGAAAGAAAAAGATATACATTCATCATAGGGAATTTGTACCTTTACATGATATATCTTGATTTTTCTTTTTTTTCTATTTCCCTCCCCTCCCTTCAACCCATTTCCCCTTCTTATTTACAATAGCTTTTTTCCCCATTTTTACTTCTATTCTTTTTTCCTTTTTCCTTCCCTCCTTTCCCCCTACTCCCTCCCTAGTTCTCCTTCCTATTTGAATATTTTCTTCCTATTTCACAATACCCATTTCTCACACCAGAGAAGCCTGGAATATTTGAACATGTGTGTCTGATTTATTTCACTTAAGAGTATGGTCTCAAGGTGCATCCTCTTACCTACAAATGTCTGAAGTTTACCCTTCTTTATGGCAGAGTGAAGAAATAATCCACAGAGCGGGAAAAAAATTTTTGGCCAGTTGTTCCTCAGACAAAGAACTAATACCTAAAATATATAAGGAAATAAAAAAAATCAGACCCCCAGATTTAAAGACCCAATCCAAAAATGGGCATGTGAAATGAATAGACACTTCTCAGATGAAGTAGAAATGGCAAATAAATATGTTTTAAAAATATCAACATCACTGGTCATTTGAGAGATCCAAATTAAAATAACACTGAGATTCCATCTCACTCCAGAAAGAATGGCTGTTATAAAGAAGTGAACCAGTAACAAATGCTAGTTGGGCTGTAGGGAAAAAGGAACCCTTCTCCACTCTTGGTGAGAGTGTAGAATGGTGCAATCACTGTGGAAATTAGTGTGGAAATTCCTCAAAAAACTAAACTGGAGGTTCCATTTGACCCAGGTATTCCCCATTTTGGTATCTTCTTGAAAGAATTGAAAACATCATACCACAGTGCTATATGCACACCTATGTTTATACCAGTAGAGTTTGTAGTAGCAAAGTACTGGAAACAGCCCAAATGTCCATCAATTGATGAATAGATACAGAAGATGAGTGTTTTTTTTAAAAAAAATAATACAATGGAAGGTGATTAATTTGGGGCTGAATATGGTGACTGTGCTGCAGGAAGGTGAGGTCTCCTTAGAAGCAAGCTTGAGGTAGGACCTCAAAGACATAAGTCCCTCCCAGACTCCTCACTTTGGCCTCTGCTTCCTGGCTGACCAGGGTTAAGCACCTTTTCCTCTGCCATCCCCTCTACCATCCCACTTCTGCCTTGGAGCCAGCTGATCTTGGCCCAAAACTGAGACAAAATAAACCTCGGCTCCTTTAAGTCATAGCTCTTAGGTATTTCGTTCCAGCAAGCTGAAAGTGACGAAGACAACAGGTCATTAAGTTAACACTGTTATATATTTTACGTTAGTTAAATATATTACTACTCTGCTAAAAAGATTTAAATATAGTGAAAATAGTTTTGTTATAGTAATTATTTTGGTGGCTATTCATAGCTCTCCAACACAATATGATCCTAATCTGAGCTTTTCATTGAATACATTTTATCACAACCTTTACACAAAGAACTGTACAACCATTACCCAAGAATAGATTTTCATTCAAACTTTGGATTGGATAAATATTTCATAAATAAATGGTTTGAGTTGGCACAAAATGTCAGCAATGCCACGGCTTTTTAATAAATTGTACCCTTATTTTTTAACAACTAAAATCTACTTTTTTAAAAAACAGGTTTCTTCAATGTATTTTGTTTGACTATATTTTAAAGCAATCACTGAAAAATGATCATAGAAAAGCAACTAAGAAGATAAAAATCTTAAAATGAGTTTTGTGATAAAAATATAAAGAAAATGGGGTCATTTACCTCTGATTCTGCTATCATTGCCATGAAAGTACTTGTTTGAGTCTTTGTGCAATAATTATATGCTTTATCTATTATAATATATGTGCACTGAATTTGCTTTATTATAAAAAAATCTCCAAAAATATATAGCAGAACAACAATACCCAGGTTTTTTTAAATTTGGCCGCAATTGAGAATGTCTTCCTCTTTGAAAGTGAGGCTATATTAATTTTCCTTTTATCGATTTTGAAAACATCAGGACATCAGCATCACATGCAAAATCCTTAGATTAACACTGATTCAGATTAAGATAATGTCTCCTTGCTACTTTCCTACACACCAAATGTTCTCCTTTGTCAGAGAAAATGATGCTATTACTTCAACCCACAGGGTAATTGAATTCATTCCAATTTCTTACCAAGATTATGCTCACTTTATGTCATGCTGTCTTCACATTGAGAAGAAGACTGAATATGGAATCAGATGGTTTAAAAATAATTCCCCATTTTAACGTATTTAGGAAGCTTCTAGATATAGCAAGGAACTTCAGCTTTTGAAAACAAAGATTTGTAGAGATGGTAGATAAATTTTCTTATTTCCAGCAATAAAGTTAAACATCCAAGTCTTTACTCATTTTGGTGGTTCCGATTATTGAGACATCTGGCATTTTCTTCTTTTATTAGGTAGACATTATAATCCTATATAATAAAATTTAATTATGCACTTACATATTACTAAGATATTACCTTCGTGGCTAAATGAGGAATTGTATATAGTCTGTGCATTACAAGATTCAGAACAAAGAAATGGTCAGAGGAGACTACAACTTGATGGTCATGCTTTTATTCTCATAGTTCTTACATACAGTGCTGTGATGTATAACAGATCATAAAACTACACTACTGTATTGCAAAATACAATCGGGAAAAATTACAGCACTGTATCAATAAGGTATAGTGTATTAAAAAAGACATTGAGGCCCTTTAAACAAGACGTATAGAACTGTACAAAAAAATATGACAGAACCTAACTCTGAGCAACAAATCATAAGTCCAAACAGCATGCCTCTGTCATAAGTTGATATGGGCATTAAACAGGTAGATCGACAGGTAGATCTTTAAAAAAAAGACTAACTGTATCAGACATCATATTATCAAAATAGTTCAATCAAAATGGTTTAAGAATACATGCTGTCCAGTAGCCTTTGAAATAAAATACAGTAGCCACCAATGAATTATCCCATTAACTAGGTTCAGACAGTATTGATCCCTCACATGTCAGAAAAGGCAGGGATGAAGAATGATTCAGAAAATCCTGGATATCTTATGATATAGTAGTGATATAGAAAGTGCTCATTAGTCGTGATTGTAAAGGAGATTCAATCCAGATATGATCTTTAGCAAATCAATAAAATATCTATTCCTATACTTCCTCACATGCCCTTTCCTGGCATCTTAGCAGCTCCTAAGAATTCTTCAAGGTTACATTAATCACACAGTTGGAATTGGTGGACGCTGTGTTTTGAATGTGCAGTTTTGGCTCATTCATGAAGGAGCTTCCGAAGGTCAGTGCAAGGGGCCAGTGAAACTAAAATACTACTAATAAGATAGCACAGAACCATGAACCTGCTTGACTGTGTAAAAATCATTGGAAATGCCAAATACCCTTGACAGTGAAACTGGCATTAACAGAGCCACTGTACTGTCTGCCTCTGCAGTGAATACCTTGCAGGATAGAAAGACATATAAAGCATGTAGTAATGTAAGACAAAAATCAAACACATAAAACAATCAGAGCAAAGAATAACAGTACTAATTAGTTGTTCGATTGTTTCCTATGGTTCAGAAGTGTACATATGTGATGGTTAAAAAAATATATGCACACCTATGACATGAGACATTTCTAGGTGTCCAAAAGTTTCAAAGCTAACATCAATTCTAAAGAGTTTGCTTATATCTGAGAATTTATTTAACTCCAGATGAATCAGTTTTATTATCACCTGAGGAACTGTTGGAAGCAAATAGTCCTTAGACGTGAGCCCGATAAAAAGGGTGCACTGGTCAATTTTTCCGGCCCTTTGGCACAGCTGTTCTGCCTGTGTCGTATGTGATCAACAGGTGTCATAAGACTGTGCTCCATGTCACTCGCTTATGCATCAAAACAGACAAATCGTGCATACTTCAAATATTGAGGCAAAACAAGCAACCATCTGTGCACACATTTGTCTTTCATAACCGCTGTGTTTATCTACATAACATGTTTATTGCACATACTTAAAATACTATGGGCTACAGGTGCTCTGCATTCTTGAAACTAGGTCATGAATGAATTTTTTGCTAAATGAGGAATTCTATATAGTATGTACATTACAAGGTTCAGAATGAAGAAATGGTCAAAGAATTTTGGTTTTATTTGCATAACTCTTACATATGGTACTGTGATGTATAAGCGAACATAAAATGGCAGTATGGTACCATACCGTACAATCAGCAGCCTACAGTACTATATAAATAAAATGTATTCCACCAAAAAAAAGACATTGAGGCTGTATCAAAAAGATGTACAGATCTGTACAAAATAAAAGATGTTTGTAAATCCAAGCAGTGGGTTGTATCCAAACAGCAGGCCTTCTTGGTAGTGAGTCTGAACATAGGTTAAACCATTAAATGAGGACTATCTGTGTTTCTCACTGGTGAGAAAGACTGTCAACTTTATTTGCAATTTGTGTTCAATAAAATGAATATTTTACTTTCAAAATTTAAAGAGGTGGGATGTTCAGAGTACTTTTAACTAGCCAGCTAAACCTGGTAAACAAAAGTGAGAAGACTTGCTCTTCCAAAAAATCTAACAAGCAGGCCAAGAAAAACTTCACATTGTAATCGTATACTTCGTACATTCAGTCAGTTATAACACATGGATAATTATTGAATTTTTCTCCAATGCCAATCAGTCATATACAAAATCCTTGCATGTTTGCATAGTAGGTGTCTTGAAACCATCAAGAGCTGGTAGCTAAAACCAAGGGGAAAAGTGTAAATAAAAAGTAAACAAACTAAGTCAAAAGCACAATTATCATGAGTTGTTCAATATGAAGACAGAAGTCTATGCCACAGCTATCCTTGAACCATGTGGTAGCTAATAAAATCCCAATTAATTTTATGATGAATCCTTTGAGACACTAATGAGTGCTAAATTATTTTCAAAATATTGCAGGAAGATAATATATTTAACTTTGTATATGTCAATTTTAATTTTTCATAATCTATATATTAATTGCACAATAAATATATAGTTATTTTTTAAAATAATGTGTGAAAGTATAAGAAGAGAGATTCCTTTTGCCAACTCCATCCATTCCCTCCATCATGAGGTAAAAATTCTTAGCAGCCTACATATAATTTTCCAATTGTACCTCATGCTTATAAAATATATACTCATATAACTTTATTTTTTGGTATTGGGGATTGTCTCTAGGGATTTTACACTGAGTCTCAATCCCCAACCATATTTTATTTTTATTTTTTATTTTGAGACACTGACTCTCTAAATTGCTAAGGTTTTCAGGCTGGGCTCAAACTTGCAATCCTCCTATTTCAACCTCCCGTAGTGGTGGAATAGCAAGCATGTGCCAGCATGGAAGACAGTAGCATTTTTTAACATGAATGAAACCATAGTATACGCAGTATGCAGCTGCTTGCTTATTATTGTCTAATTAATTTCATGTTATAAAACTTCATTGTTTTGTAAATATTTGCTCACTATATTTTCATTTGGACTTTATTTCTTTTCTGTTTAGACTTTAATGTATGTATCTTAGCGTACATTCTGTAAGAAAGCATTTTCTCACAAAATCCTGACCTCTCTATTCCAGCATGAATATATTTTTAAATTTTTAAAGTTGTCCACAATTCATTTATATGACAAAAGATAACTGGTTAATCTTGAAGTGATTGTTGTACAGTGGTTATGGACATGCTTCAAAATCCAGGTCCAAAGGGGAAAGGGAAGTGGGAGGAGTAGTGTAAAGAAAAGAAGGGAAAGAACGAAATATGATAAAAGGAAAAAAAATGGAAACAAAGTCTGTAAATAGGAAGTTGTGGAGGGGTTGAAGGGAGGGCAGGGGAATGGGGAAAAATATAAGAACCAAGATCATACAAAGGTACAAATTCCCAGTGATGAATGCCATCACATTGCATACCGAAAAAGTACCGATAAAATTAATGAATTTTAAAAAATCCTACAAAAGAGAATGTTTCTACTTGCAGTACATCAGAGGGGTAAACAGTAGATCTTGCCCTTTGTACTTTGAAGCATGAATGTTCACTTTTTCAAAGCATTAAAACAATTGCCATAATAGGTGAAAGCATGGACTTCCATTGAATTTTCATTAATTTTCCTCATTTTGAATTGTGTGCACTACCATTCCTACCTCAGCTTGTTACAGTGTTGAAAATTACCAGTTATATTTGCTGTTTATTATCTATTTGTAGATTAGGATTAAAGTGGATTTAATACATTTTTAAAGCTCTGTGAAATTTTTCTAAACAGGAACAGCCATTCACTATATGAATTTTCATAGTGATTTAACAGATTAGAACTTTTATCATTAGCAGTTGAGAGCAAAGGTTCATATGGCAATGTAAAAATATGCTACTGAGGATTTGGTAAATTCTAATAAGTTTTTACCAGTAGCATAATTTTGTGTTGTACAAAAACTTACAGTTACATCTCAAATTTTGGATAAATTTAGTGGTTTACAATAAAGTGACAAAAGCTCATGCAATAATTTATTAATATAGTATAAGATTCTGTTGAAAAATTATATTTTCCTCTTGATTCAAAATTGTGTCTTAGCAATCATTCGACCCATGTTATTTTTGGGGGACTGGATTTTCCTTTCAAGATAAATATATATATATGTGTGTGTGTGTGTGTATAATAGATATATATTTATGTAAGGTAATATATATATATATATTTACCTTTCTTATTGTTAATGATATCTATTGCAGAAATTTGTTTTTTTCTAACTAGAGTCATTTATAGCTAAATAGATGCATATCGAGGCCATTCTCTTAAGTGAAATAAATAGGACACACGTGTAAATACCAAATAGTTTCTCTAGTGTGAGAAACTGATAGTGTAAACAAGGGTTAAAATGATTAAAATGAATAATTGATAATTTGAAATAGGAAAAAAGGTTCAAAGATGAAGGGGTGACGGGAGGGGAAGGGGAAAGGAAAGGAGGGAAAAGAAAAACTATGAGAAAAGAAAAAAAAATGGAAATGAAGTCTATGTAAATAGGGAAGGGTGGAGGGGGTGAAGGGTGCACAGGTAATGGGGAAAAAAATAAGAACCAAGATACATCATGTACAGGTACAAGCACCCAATGATAAATGTAAACGTATTGTATACCTAAAATGTACCAATAAAAGAATTTAAGAAAAAACCCCGAAATTTTGTGTTTTCTTGTATAATACTTTGTTTGATTTCTGTTCTTTTATATTGTGAAGGTTTAATGACCTAGAGTATGTTCCGTATGTTCCTGAAAGGAACTTTGGTTGTCATTAGTTGTAGGACTTTTCTATCAATATAAATTAGGTCTATCTGATGATAAGTGATAATGTTGTACAGATCTTCTATAGCATTACATTCACCTATCTACTGCTTGTATTGCTTGTTTATGGAAGGGTGTCAAAATCAGCAGATGAAATTAAGGGCTTGCCTATTCCTCTCTTAGGTTTCTTTAGATTTTCTACCTCAGGTATTTTGAGACTTAATTTTAGATACATTACATATTCAGAGACATTGTGTCTGCTTGTGAAACTTTTTATCATTATGTGATGTTCCATTTCATCCTGATCACATTTCTATACTGAAGTCAGATTTATTATTTATATGTTCATTCTGGCTTTCTTTTCATTAGTGCTCTCATGACACTTTGTTCCATCTTTTTTATTTCTGCTTAATATGCCTTTTTAATTATTTTCTTGAGGAAAGCTTTCTTTAATCCAATATGACATTTTTTGTACTTTATCTGATATGTTCAGATCATTTATATTTAATTTAGTTATTGAAATAGTTTAACTGCAATCTACTTTCTAGTAGATTTTTATATTTTTCATCCCTGCCATTTTTCTTTCTTACAATGTCTTGTTTTGGAACAATTATATTTTATGATTTAATGTTTTATGTGAACAGGGTTATCTGTATTTTAAAAGTGTTTTAATGGTTACCCTAGGATTAAAAAAAAACACAAACCTAATTTGTCACACTAGACCTTTAAATATTTTTGCCATCATATATATATATATATATATATATATATATATATGTAAATGAGGATGCACAACTCCCAATTTTTCTGGCATTCTGTGCTCTTTTTGACAAATGTTTTGCTTTCGTATATCCATAAACATATAGTATATTACTAATTTTGGACTAGACATTATATTATGCTAAAGCCATTTAAAATAAAAATTTGAATTTATATCTTTAATGATGCTATTTCTAGAAGGCTTTAATATTTTCAGTAGAGTGAAGTTTCTGCCTAGTATATGTATTCTACTCCAGAAGCCCATTTTAAAAATATTTTTATAACTCATGTTTGCTGTTTTTCTCAAAAAGGCATCTCTTCTTTCTTTTTAAAAAGAATGTTGGGTTGAGAGCTTTATTTTCCTTCCAAAATGCAATCCTTGTCACTCTTCTCTTCTGACTTCCATGGTTTTATCTCTGCTATGTTCTTACCCTTGCTCCTCTAGAAGGACACGTATTTTGCTTCTAGAAGCTTTAATTTTTTTCCTTCCTATTACTGGTTTTGATTAATTTAACTATAATGTGTCCAAATTCTATTTAATTGTTTGCTTTGTTGGTTGATTCATTATTCTGTTTGGTGTCCTCTAAGATTCTTAAATGTGGTTTGATTCATTCATTACTTTTGGGATTTCTCATTAATCTATGAAATATTTTCCATATCCCACTTTAATTCTCTCCTCTCTTTGTGTCACTTAATTACTTCCCTGTTAAAGTATTTGGTAATTTTCTATAGCTCTTAAATGTTTTTTCTTTCTTCTTCTTTCTCTTCCTCTTTCTCCACTATCCTACATCACTGTCAGTAGTAGGAATTCTCTAATAGTCTGAAGTCAGGATATTCTCTTCAATCTTTCCCAAGCACAGTACTTTTAAAAATTATTTTCCTTCTCCCTGAAAGGAGCAGATCCTTATCTTTCCCACACAGTGGCACAATATCTGGCTCTTCCCTAGGACTTCTCCACTCTGTCCCATATGGAGAAGATGGATGTACCCTTCTCACCTCCTTGTTTCTCTCTTCTTTCCTTGTTTTTTTAGAGAGCTCACTGAGGCTTGGGGGAAAATGGCAGTTAATTGAGATGGTTTCTTCTATTTGTGGCTTCTTTTTGTTTACTGTAGTGGTGACCTACACTCAGCCTTTAGCAATTTGTTAAGAAATTTAACTGAATTAATATTAGCTTGTATGGAGTGGGTGTTTGTCATGAGTAAGAACGACTGACCTCCTTTGGCTTCTTGGAGGTACATGTCGTTTTTTAGATTCTGGATTATTTTATAATTGCTCAAAACAGTGATATTCTATCTGATACTATTTGTACACTGAGCTCAGTGTTGTCTGTGACTTACCCAGAATTACCCATGTTGGGTTATGCTGCTGTAATACAAACCCAGTTTGTCATCTCCCTGTAACTACTCCCGCACAGTGACCTGACTGCCTCCCATTATAACATATTTGTGATTGTGAAAATTGCCTTGAGGGTAGCATAACACTGGAGTAATTTGTAACACATGATGTTTATTCTTTTTCTGGCCAAGAAGTTTATATGAAATATTGCAATCATCATAGTTCTACAAAGACAAAGATATACTATACAAAGATATTATTGAAGTTATTAGTTATTAGATGTTACTTATGCTTTTGTGAAAGTGGCATCTTTATTTGAATTAAAGTTAATTTTAGTTGTTTGCAACATGGTGTTATTATTTAGTGGTAACATGTCATAATATGTGACAATAATAATCTATTAAGAGATTTATCATGATATACTGTTTATTCAGTAAAAGCTTGAACAATAAAATGTAAATAATACATAATTATAATAAAAACTGCTATTAGATGAATTACTAATTAGTACCTGAGGCTTTATAGCTAATTCATCCTCATAAATATTCTAAAAGGTAAATATTACTATATGCACTTTACTTTGAAAAAAATTACTCAAGATGTGTTTAAGCCCTACTTCTCTGACTACCCAGTAGGGAGTCTGTAGCAACTACATCTGTGTTGCTTTATTTTACTTTCTGATGACACCATCATTCATGTTCAGTTAATCATTTTCTGTCTTTGCTTTAGGATTCGATACAAGCATTTTGCCAATTTGCAAGGACTCACTTGGCTGGATGTTTAATAGACTTGATACAAACTATGACCTGCTGTTGGACCAGTCAGAGCTTGGGAGCATTTACCTTGATAAGAATGAACAATGTACTAAGGCATTCTTCAATTCTTGCGACACATACAAGGACAGTTTGATATCAAACAATGAATGGTGCTACTGCTTCCAGAGACAGCAAGGTAAAAGATGAGATACCTTTAGGTGCAAATAGTTGACCTGCATTTCAAATCTTATCTATTGCTTTATGATAGAAGAATAAGAGGATGCTATGTCTCATTCTTGTTGAGAATTTTTCCTTACTTGACTGTTTAATAAAAGAGCAAATAAGCAGCATGTTGAAAACATAACTGATAAATATGAAAACTTGCTAAAGAAAATGAAAATAGTAATTAATATTTTATATTAATGTACTTCATTATACTTTCCATTATGAACCACCAAGAAACACACAGAGATATGAGAACATAGATATTAAAAGTAATCATTAAAATTAATTTGCTATCTGCTTTGCCCATGGTGTAAAATAAATGGGTTTTTTATCACTATACTGTGGCGTTTTAATGTTCTATTTTGTGATCTTATTAAATGAGCTGAATGAACCACAAATTCACCGTAAAGTTATTTTTACTCATTTTATTTTAAAATGACTTGGTCTTTAAACATTTTCAAATACCTTAGCTTTTTACAGATTCATTGGCAAAGAAAGTATGTATTACAATAAAGTTTGTATGAGAAATATTGAGCATCTTTAGAATATGCATAATTTAAATGTGCACATTAAAATACAATTATTTTCAATATGACCTAACTTTATCTTTATTTTATTTTTGTTATTTATTGTTATATGTCTGCAAGACACTTTTCAATACTCTGGAACAGTGAGGGGCGAAGAAGAGTTGGAATGATGTTGGACCTTTATAAATTCCTTTTTAACTAGGAAGTGTGAATGTTTGTAAAATCAAAATTAAAGGAATTTTAATTTATATTTAAAATGTATAGGGAAATACATCTAAAAGACTCATATTATGGTGAAATTTGGAGGAACTAAGGAAACAAAGTTGTGTGTAATTTTGATGTTAAATTGAAAAAACTGGAAATTAGTTTGGGGCGGTACACTCATTACTGTACCACTGCTTTTTTAAAAACATTTTTATGAGTACATAATGATGTGTCCAGTACATAATGACTATTTATTAATTATTATTTATTATGTGGAGTTGGTACATGTATGTAACACATCTCAATTCCTTTTTCATCCCCTACCCCTTATATCCCTCTCTGCTCCTTCAAATTCTTGTTCCCCCTCCTGTTGGCAAAAGCTCTATTTCCACTTTTTTCTTTCAGTTTCCTCTTCCTCCATCTCTTGTTCCACTTCCCATTAAAGGAAGCCCACCCTAATCCCACAAGTATAATCTATTTTTCATTTTAACATTGCTTGTAAAAGAATTTAGACAGCTATATGAATGATAAATTTATTTAACCTGTATTGAGGAATCTCATATTTGACATGGACACATGAACACACTGTATAGGATATTTCACTACACCAATTATATTTACATATTTAGCAATAGTTTATTAATTAAGGATCAAATGATTATCTATAAATTGATGACTCCTATGTCAACTGGATTAGTTGAGCAGCCTACATATAAATCACTTTAGGCAAAGTTTAAAAAGTGGATTCCTTTGTTAACTATTTAAATGCTAGGGATTTAGCTCAGTGGTTCCACCGCCTGGCTCACAAACGCAAGGACCTGAGTTCGATCTCCGGTACCAAAACCAAAAACAAAATATTTTAAGTTTTACACACATAAACACATATGTTGGTTATATTATATTTATACTTTCTATGTTATTAAACAATTCTAGAAAACTATAACTATGTCTTAGTATTAATAAATGGTGTACATTTAAATAAGTCAAATATTGAAAAGGTAGCAAATCTAGGCATGTTTCAGTAAAGACATGTAGTCTTTTGTGATGGTGGCATTTTGCTATGGCATTTTAGTATTTATGTGTGTGTGATCATAACATGTTTTTGTTATTCATACATGAACAATTAAAATTCATATGTGAATGCTCAAAAAGTTGACCTCAAGGAAGTTGAGAATGGAATGGTAATTAAACAGAGTCTAGGTACAGTATGTGTTGAAAGATGGGGAAAAAAACTAAACAAGTATATGAAAATTGACATTAATAAAAATAGGATATTTTAAAAGAGAAAAAATAATTTTTAAAAGAATAGAATTATAGAGGTAGCTTCTAAATAGTAACAAGAGTGTAATTTCAATCAAATATTTTATGTAGTTCAACAGCCTAGCTGCTCACAATTTCTTTTGAAATACTAAAGTTACCCTTATACGGAACTTCAGGACTGATAAGCTAATTCAGTGAGGTCATCAACAAGAAATCAGAGTCAAATGTAGCTTGATTTTCAGATAGTGAATATATAGCATATGTCATTTCTACCTTACAATAACTAGCCCATAGAAAAGAGAAATGCTTTCAATATTAAAAATTCAGCTAGAATGTTTCCTTTCATTTCTGAGATATCACATTTGGAAGGCATCAAAATTTTATACTTCTATTTTATATGCTCATGCCATCCATCTTGAGTCCTACACCTTTAATACTTAATATAAGAAATTAATAAGATTATTAGAAAAAACAAAGGACAATTTTAAGGATGAAGTAAATCAATTAGTTAACTCTTCATGATTTTTAAACAAATTACTTCTTCCCATTTTAGACCCTGCCAGGAGAAGTAATTTTGATTCACATACTAAATTATGAGACATAGGTTCAGCACCATATCTTACTGCTTCACCCTTCTCATCACTCATATATCATTTCATAATTCAATATTTTGAAGTTGGTATATTAAGTAATTTCAAAATTCTTTGAACCAGTTTTATCTTATATTTTATCTAACATTAGCCAGTGATGGACAATAGGAATTTATTTATGATTTTGCTATTTTAATATTTTATAATGCAGTTTCTATGTATCAGTAAGAGCAATTTTTTTGATATAAAAATGCAATAATGTCTTTTATGGTAACCATATATACATCATTATATAAATGAAGTGAGATCATATAATACAGGGGATGTTAAGATTTTGATAATATAAAAAGTACATATTCTTTATTTAACTGGAATCCTTGAGTAACATTTTTATTCTCATTGCAGACCCACCTTGCCAGACGGAGCTCAGCAATATTCAGAAGCGACAAGGGGTAAAGAAGCTCCTGGGTGAGTAATCGCTCATTCTTCTGAAGGCTTTATTGCTTACATAAATAACCCCAGGGAAACAGCAACATAAAATCAATATTAATCCAACAAAGATAAACTGCACTAAATTTGAGTCACAAAATTTATGAACTTTTTGAAAGCCATTAAACTTACTTTTATTATCACTCCTATTGAAAGATATTATGTCTGTTTTATTACCCTAATGTAATGTTCATCTTGCAAGTTATTAAGTTTAAAAAAAGAGAGATTTAAACAATACTAAAGTTAAAGCATCAGCAGAAACTTCTAATTCTGTGGCTACAAATTTAAGAATTAATGTTATTAT
Organism: Heterocephalus glaber; assembly: GCF_000247695.1. The sequence goes on along the minus strand of NW_004624932.1, from coordinate 250,110 downwards.
GTACCTATGATAATATACGTCATTTAAAGTAAAATTTTTAAAGATGGAGTGAAAAATAGTTCTGGGTACCTCAGAGAATTTGAGCCCACTTTTTTAATGTTCTTCATTGGTATTTTTACTACCTTAGGTTTAGCAAGGTGATATAATTTGTATGGACAGATGGATAAGTAGATAATTGCAAATTTCACCCAGAGCTTTGAAATATGTGAATATTTGACTACTAACAGATCACTACACTACGATATTTGATTATTGTTTAGTCTTGTCAACGTAATTTCTAAATAAATACTTTAGAATAATTTTACTTTCTTAAATACATAATGATAGTATAAACTTTTCATAAGTCTTTCACCAATCTTTGGAAAGATAACGTTTTCCATGCACCAAATTATTGTAGCAAATTTGTAAAATGTGAGAAATTAATTTTGCTATGATTCTACTAATTTATTTTGCATTTCACCACTGGAATTCCTTTTAGTCGCCAAAGTAAGATACCACACAGTATTTCTTTTCATTTATATTAATGCATTTCTATATTTAATAGCACAAATGGATCTCATTACTCTATAATTTTGAAGTCCTATCTATGTAATTACAACATACTATCTTTTGCTGAAAATAATTTTTCATGTTACTTGAAAATCCTCAATTCAGTGCTCATTGTGTAAAATAAAACTTTTATGGTGTACAGTAAAGATTTTTTTAGTTGTGTAAAATAACTGATGATTAAAAACTGTAATATATCCTGTTTCCCATAATTCATTACAAAATAGTTGCTAAATTATAGCTTACAAGTGGTAAATATACTCTTAAGTGTATCTCTGCATATCAAAATTTTTTCCTATACAATGAGAAAAGTCATTCAAATTCAACTGAAAAATATTTTAGACTCCTCTGAGTTCTATTATTACTATAAAATCTGTTAATCTGTAAAAATGTAGGTTTTCTTTTAAGTTTCAAAACCACAAAGCACATGTCTTGCACACTGGGAGGAGTCACTATGACTCTCCTTTCATAATATAATTTAAAATAATTATTGGACCAGGAATGTAGCTCAGTGGTGCCATGCCTGCCTGACAAGCACAAGGACCTGAGTCTAATCCCAAGTACCAGGAAAAAAGAAAAGAAAATAATTATTAGAAGTACTGAATGACTCAAATGTTTCTTCTGATTTGGGTGGGATAATGGTGCATATCTGAGAAATGATGAGCTGCTATGTAACATTAGAATGTTGCATGTTCCAATCTGCAGCTTAGGTTTCCATTGATTCTGAAGTACAACTATAATTCTTTACAGTGTTCTTTTTCAGTTCCTAAATGTACTGGCATAAAAAGATGATAATTTCATGTCAAATAATGTTATTTTAAAGATGTAGATATTAGGAAGTTGACTTCTTTCTCAGCTTTGATGGGGTAAATCCCTAGAAGAAGTTCACAATTTTTCCCTATTAGCAAATTTAATCAATCTCATTGAAAGACAAGTAACTCAAATCTCACAAAGGAATTATAATTTTTTAAATGAAGTTGATCATCTATCAGAACTATTTATCAGGGTAAAATTATGTTTCCACATGATTGGATATTTTATTAATTCATTTGGTTATTTTTTTTCTTTTACCATATAACTGTGACATTTCTAATCACAGAAATAAAAAGATCAGAAAATTCAATAAAAAATTATACTTTCCTAGAATTTTTATTCTAGTGGTTTTTTTTAGAATTTTTATTCTAGTGTTGGAGGGTTTTTTTATTCTAATGTTGGAGGGTTTTTCGTTTTTGTTTTTTTTGGTACCAGGGATCGAACTCAGGACCTTGTGCTTGCGAGGCAGACATGGCCCCACAATGTAATATATACAGTGTGAGATGTTAGAGATAGAAAAATGATTATCAGTCTTTCCCACTCATTCTACTAGACTGTGTTCTCACTAGTATGTGGATTTATACATCAGTGACAGCCAAAGAACCGAAACAGTTCTAGATGTTAAGGTCATCACAGAGGTGAAATTTTGCAATGACAATCTACACAAACAGACACATAAGTTTAGTTAAGCACTCTCACACTCATGAACACACTCACCACTCACAGTGGAAAAGATGTAACACTATCTCCTCCGGTTAAAGAAGCCTTCATATTGCAGTCACACTTAAGTCGAGCTTTAAACTGAAAGAGGGAGGGAAGGATTCCAGTTAAGAGAAGCAGTGTGCAAAGAGATGAAGCAGCATTGAATTGAGAGGAAATTGATAGCTTAATATAGAAAGATCTGGAAATATAAATGAAAAAATTGAAATTAGAAAGTTGGCAATGATGAGATAATGAAGGGTCTTGGATCCCATAGTAAGTGGTCCAAATTGTTTGATATCAGCATAGCATTAAACAGATTTTAATTCTGCGTTACACCTCTGGAAAAACTGCCCTTTCCAGAGTGACAAATGTTAAAATACTAATTTACTTAATTCAGCATATGAACCCATGAAATGAAAACAGTTCCTTATGGCAATGAAAGTTCCATGGAAGCAGAGACTTCTTGTTTTCTTCCCCAGGTATCACTAGTATATAGTGTGGAAGATGGTGGGGCATCCACAAGCGTATGTCTTAAGTACATCGATCCATAGTGCATACCTATGGAAAGGTGCTCAACTTATTCATAAAATATGTATGTGTTTGTGACTGTTTTTGTTTCATAGGACAATACATCCCCCTGTGTGATGACGATGGTTACTACAAGCCAACACAATGCCATGGCAGTGTTGGGCAGTGCTGGTGTGTTGACAGATATGGAAATGAAGTAATAGGATCCAGAATAAATGGTGTTGCCAATTGTGGTAAGGAGAAAGTTTGTTTCTTTAATCATTTTCCAAGCTCAGGTTTAAGTACTCCAGTGCCTAATACATTTGTTAAAGCATTTAATAAAGACCCACCTTGCACAGACTATGTTATATGTAAGGGTGAAGGGAATGGAAAGAAGACTTTTCCTAGCATATGAAAAATCTGTATTGCATTATATGCAAGTGCCTAATTTAGATATTTGGGGGAGAATAATTAAAACCTGTGTTCATTTTTCTACTTCAGATTTCCTAAACAACTGTCAGATTCTTCTTCTTCCTCTCAGATAAGGCAGATTTTTGTCACTGATTTTACTGGAAGTCGCTGAAAGCTAGTGGATGGCATGTTCTCACAGGATACCCTTTTATGTACATATCTCCAGAGAGGGCAACTGAGTGGATAAGTAAGCTCACCACTCACCAACCAAAACAAACAAAACCTTCTGTAACTTGCAGCTATATCAATATATTGCTTATTTCCTTATGTTTAGGTGAGAAAAATGTTGTTTAATTTTTAAAAGGTGCTTTTAATTAATATTTTAGTTTATGAACATAAATGTCTGTGTACATACCAAAAAAGTAACAACTAAGTTGAACATCCTATGCATATATTTTAAAATTTCATTGTGGTATCTTTTGTACTTCAGAAAATAATTTTCCAGACTGCAAGACTCAAATCAGGATGTTTGATTGTCCTATGGAGAATTTTAATTGCAAAATTGCACACACAGCAGAAATTAATGGATTGTGATTTGATTAGGAAAAATGGTCAAAAATGAAAATAAAGTGCTTACTTTTGCATTTTAGAAAAGATTTAAATGTATTCTTAAGCAATTTTCAAACTGACAAAGATTATTTAGGAAAAAATCCTTATATTCAAAATATGAGTTTATTTATTTCATAAAACTTTTAATTAACTTGGCTTCACCTTCTGACATGGCCAACATAGTTAGATCTAAACAGAAAAGATGGCTAATTTGTATAATTTTTACATGTAAAAAACATGTCTTTGTAATGTATAGTTATAGTGGTTGCATTATTAGTTACTTTAATTATCTCTGATGTCAGTGATGGATAAAGAATTTTAATTCTTTATGTTACAAATAAAAATTATATGGAAATCATTTCAATAAGGAAACAAAGAAATTATTTTGGAAACATGGTCTTCTGAGGAGTGTTTTTGGCATGTTGTTACTAAGAAAATACAGACAGGTGGAAAGCAATATTCTCTTTGCATAAAATGGATATTTTAGTGTATCATTGTGATATCAGCCATTTATAAACAATGAATTACATTAATAAGTTTCATATAGTTACCAAAGTATTATAAAAATAAGTATTAGATCCCCGGTACAAAAAAATAATAAGTATTAGAAACAAAAAAATAAACACTACATTTGAAAAGTAAGTACATGCTGAGATGTATGTTTATTAATACCTCCAGAATATAGTTACTTTTAAATATTTTTTGAAATATTGTCTAGCAGTGTTAGTGTTCTGTTTCCATAGTAACAAATCCCCCATAACTTAGCAGCTTAATCAGCTCTTGCAATTCTGTGTACCACAGGTCAATCACAAGTCTCACCAAGCTCAACCTCTACACATCAGCAGAGCAGTGCTCCCTTCTGAAGGCACTTGGGCACAATCTATCCCCTTGTCTTTTCCACTTTCTAGAGGCCACCCACAGTCCTGGGCTTATGGATACTTTGCTCTGACTAAAACCACCAATTTTACATCTCTTTGACCATTCTCGTGTGATTATATTTCCTTGAACTCTAGATGGGAAAAGTTCTTTTATTTTTAATGACCAAGTGATAATTTGGGTCCTCATGTGTAAAGTAGGATGCTCCCTTCATCTCAAGGTCCTTAATGTAATCACATGTGCAGTTTCTTCCTAAGGAAACATAGCAATGGGTTCCAGGGATTAGGAAGTAAATATTTTAGGGAAAAATTATATCCCTGATAGTCTTGTAGAAGAAAATTTATATATTTGTACGAGTCAAAGTATGACAGAAACTTTTAGTAAAACTAAACAGAGATCAGTATTACTGAACTAGAAATCTTACATAGCACAATTCTGCAATTAGCACATAAATTTTTAACAAATAATAGTTTTATCATGTAACTTTTCCTCAGAGAATGAAGTTTTTCTCATTTTTGTTAAACAAGCTGAAGAAAAAATTGAAAATGCTATTAATTTCCTCAGTTTTCAGTAGAATTTAATATTTCTTCATAAATTATTACACTCACCACTTAACTAAAATACGTATTTATTTTTATTAGCTATAGATTTTGAGATCTCTGGAGATTTTGCAAGTGGAGACTTCCACGAATGGGCTGATGATGAAGATGATGAAGAAGACATGATGAATGACAAAGAAGAAATTGAAGATGATGATGAAGATGAAGGGGATGATGATGACGATGATGATGATCACGATGGATACATTTGATCAATGAGACCTGCAGTCAATAAATTCCACATTTCTAATATTTACAAAGTGACACCCTATTGAGAATTACCATTTTTCCCCAAAACAAAATGATTCTAGACCTCACATCTATTTTGTATAATTATCTCAAATATTGAAGCTAAAAGTTATAGAACTTTATGTTTAAATAAGAATAATTTATTGTCAGTTTTTATATGCCTTAGAGAAAAAGAAAATACATATGGAGGATAGCCAGGCAAAAGAAAGTTGTGAAGAGCTACTACAACAAATTTTTCATAAAAAATAGAAAACTTTGTGAATGTTCCACAAAGTAACAACCAATATGGCTTGGGAACCTATGTGCTGTTTTTACTCTAAGATACTCTAGGCTAGATTTACGATAACTTGTGTGTGACCTGGAACCCAAAGATTTTATAAAGTTATGCATGACCTTAATCACAAATCCAAGTAGCATCTTCCCAAATGTCAGGGTCCATGAGTGAGATACCACATAGTTGGATAAACAAAATGACCATTTTACAGTCCTTATTAACAGTGAGTTTTTGATTATGATGTTTTCTGGGTATGATAGGATATTTTATAAAGTGGCAAGTATGGAAAATAATGGATTCTGAAAGTTTAAAAATCTTAGTTTTTCTAATTTTTATTTTAATTTTAATTGCAGTCTCATGTATATTTTAATATTTTCAAACAGCATGATTTCCATATTCCTCTATCTTTCTGACCAGCAATTTAAGGATATCCTTTAAGTTAGAGGACAAACAAAAAAGATTCATTTCTGCCATATTTTCAGTAACAATTTTTCATTTGCCTTATGGTCAATTTTTAAAATGTTAATTCTGATTTTATTTACTGTTTCAGATAAAAATTTGTATTTAATCTTAGAATTACGCCATTTTTGTTAGTAGTACCAAAATTTAGAGAACGTATTGTATGGCGCCTTGCAAAAGAAATAGAAAGGTTTAGCATGAATACCAATATAGGATATTAGGCAATATTTAAATACACCTAATTAACAAATTAACACAGTAAAGGTACTGCTGCTGGAATGAAGAAAATGGAATATGTTTCTTTCTTTTTTTTTTCTTTTGTTACATAATTGCCATGTGGACTTGTTTATAATTAATGTGAAGAGTGGCATTTAAGATTTAACTATAGCAAAAATTACTTTAATTGCTATATTTTAGTTAGCATGTTAATTGTGTAGACATTTTGGCACAACATCACTTTTAAGTATATCAGACCAACGATTTAGTGCCCATAATAAAAATGGAGAAAATTGTTAAATGATACACAATGGTATCTTTAATTTCAACAGTAGATTAACTGGTTTAATATTATAATATTCATTGAAAACAAAACTGTTGGGTTCTGTCCATTTAATTTATACACTCTAAATAAAATCTTTAATGTTGACCTTACATAATATTTAAAGTACAATGAATTTTCTTTTTTACTGTTTATGTATAGTTTACAAAATAAAAAAAATCTTGTAACCAGAGTAAACGGTTCATAATGATTTTCCTTGAATATATATGGTAACATGGATGTTTTTAAATATACTTTTTATTTTTAAGATAGATATATTACTAACTGGGAAAGGGTTCTGAGTTTTACCCTCCTTATTGAATGTTGTATTTCCAGGTAAGATAAAAACGATATTTGTTGGTTTGTCTTAGTTTCATGTTTTAATAATATTGCAAAAGAAAATAATTTTCATTCTTGAAAGAGTAGCATCTTTTAAATCCATTTTTGTCACATGATACATAATATATTTAGCTAAAATTCTATAAAAATAACACTTTTAAAAAGTATTCAGACAGCTCTATTTAATAAATTATATATTTTATTATATTGAAGTATGACTAGTGAATTGGTTCGGAAAAGACCAAAAGACAAATTCTATACAGAAATTTAGCAAGTGAATTTAAAATAATAAATATTGTAGTCTTGAAGTTAAGCTATTTTTAAAATTTTCACTTTCAGTACTACCAGGAAAGTAATCAACTCAACAGCAAATATTAAACTGAAAACATAAAAATAATAAACTTTATATAAATTATTTGTGTACAATATATTTGCATGTATGCCTATAAATTGTATTTGTGATATGTTTTTGATCTCTTGATCATATTTTTAATTCATTTTTTGATATTTTTGACTCAGTGCAATTTTCTTTCAGCATTTATTTAACAGTATACATATATAAAGAGTGGGCAACTGTAGTAAACCAGTCACTATGGAAGGCACAGAGATTCATTAGTGGACAAATACTCATAAAGTTAATATCCTAGTGTGAAAGAGAGACAATAAATTTATTCCCAATCCATAACATAATATAATTTCATTTTTCATTGAAATAAGCCAAGCAAAGATATTTCTTGTATTTAATTTAAATGAAAAATGAGATATTTTGAACTTCAAATCTTAAAAGCTATTTTTAATTAAGAATAATTCAACTACCCTAATATTTTTCTCCTTAAGTTTAATTCTGATTCATAGGCAGGAAATCACACTAAGAATTATACTTTAAGCTTCATTTCTAGTTTTAGTTTGAAAAGAAATATGCAAATGAAAAATTACAAGACTTTCTGATTCAAAGCAAATTAAAAAATGAAGCACAAGGAAAAAAGAGCAAAATTGTACATACAAAACATCTAATGCTTCTGATGTATTACAATATATTACATACATTTATGAATGCTTTCTTTTTTGTGTATCTAGCATAGCCATTTGGGTGTTCTGCATAACATGATGGAGTAAATAAGCTACATTTAAGATAAACATAAAGCATTATAATATTGATCAAAATGATATGTGGCCTGAAGTAAACTCTTTATTACTGTCAGTCATATAATAGAATAAAATTCATCCATCCATTATGAAGAATAACTTAAATAATTAATAAAACACCTGCTAAGACTACATTATTCTCTGTATACATTTTATACTATTTTCATATAAAGCTAAACAAATTGTGTGAAAATAACTCATAAGTATTGATCCTGCTGATAGTTTATTTAGAATGGGTTTAGAGCTTTACATAATGAAATATTTGCTTCGTAACAATCATTTTGATGACTTCTTTCATGTAAATGAAATGATGCCTCTGCTTATGAAATGGAAAATCCAGGGCTTTCTACATAGACCAGTTTCCAAGATATACTAAGTGAGTGACAAATGTGTAATTAAACCAAATCAAACAGAGCAACCATTATTAATGTGTTTATTCTGCCTGATATATGTCCGTGCATGCATATACACACGGACAAGTCTAATTTTGAGCTTGTAGTTAAAAAAATTTAGTTGGTCACATTAATCTCTTTTCACTTGTTTGTAATGAATGAATGTGCTGCACCATAGTATACCCAGATGAAGTGAGAAGTCACAAAGATCCAGAATATTTAACATGCTATAAATCCATAAATAAATGATGAGTAGAATGTAGCATATTCTTTTCAACATTGTTTTAAACTTAGTAACTAGCGTTGAGGTGGAAATAATGAAAGAGGACATTTTAACTTATTCTCATACACATTTTTATATGAAATAACATCATCTTTTCTCTCCTGATATAAAAATATTTTACAAATTTCAAGCATTATAACTTGGTCTCATAAAACTTTTTCAATGATCGAGTCAATGAAAACCTCAAAGAACTTAAGCATTAGCTACATAAGTCTATATGTCAGAGTTTCTGGGGCAATTCAATCTGAAAAAATGTTTATGTACAATGATTATTTATTTTAGTTATATATAATTTCCTCCATCTTTGTGTTAACTAACTAATGTCTTTTTCTTAGTAATTTTATATGTTTCAATAAAAATCTGAGCAAGCAAAATTAAGAAAAATCAGTGCATAACGAAACATGATTTCAGGTAACACACTAAAAGACTATAGGTGAAAAATTCGGTGAAAAGATGAGAAAAATTCCATCAACCTATATATTCCATTACACACATATTAAAGTAGTTCAAAAACATCCTTAGGGAATTTATTTTTAATATATTTTAATTATTAATTACTTTATTGTTCTTTAGGAGCATGAGCACATATTTAGATTTAGAGTCTATATGTCTTATCTTTTTCATGTATGAAATATATCCTAATGTACTTATCCTAGAGGATTTGTGTGAAGGCAACATGGAACAGAAATTTAAAGCCAGATTATTATGTCTCTCATTTAGTGGGTGCTCACTAAATCTTAATTTTATTCAATTCCTTAAAATAGATTAGCAATAGTTGTTTTACTAAATTTTGCATGCTATGGTGCCAAAATCATTGTCTCTTTTCATAGATCTGTTGGCATTTGTCCAAAGAAATAATATCCTTATATAATAATAATACCCTCATATACTAAATAAGTATAGTAAACAGTACATTGTAGGGTCAATGTGAAGATAAGATAACACCTGATGTTTGGAACACAGTAAATAAGAAACAAGTGCAATTTTTATTTTTGGAGGAGCACAGTGTAGCAAAAATCACATTAAGAAAATATAACAAATAATAAGTATCTTAGCTTTCCCAAATATTTCCTCATTTTGCAATAGGTGTATTTCAAGAGTGTTATTGAGCAGTGTTTGTATACATTTGCTATGGGTACCACGCATTAAATCCATACTGCTGTTATTTTTCCTGTATTAGAAATGAGGAGTCATGGGCCAGGGATTTAGCTCAGTGGTTCTGTCACCTGCCTCACAAGCGCAAGGACCCGAGTTCAATCCCTGGTACCAAAAAAAAAAAAATGAAGAGTCATATAAATCACTAGTAATCACCATTCCTAGTTCCTTCTTGGTGCACGAAACATCTTCTCATTGTCTTCACAGTCAAGTTGAGGCCATGGAACTATTTCTGTCCAACTAACTGTGAGCTCAGGTAGCCAGGGTAATGTTTGACAGGGAAAGTGTCATAGCCGTAGCCTCACAGGTAGTGTGGGTGACACAGTGACAGAGCAGGACTTTAACCCACACCTCCCAGTTCCTCCCTCATCCCACTGTGTCAGTCTACTTCCACATTTAAATTTGTAACAATTACACAAGCTCCTGCATGATTCCTATGTAACATACAACATGTCTTCAAAGCCATCTGAAGTCCCTCTAAAGTGAAGGAGAACGTTAATTAAATTTGTTATTTAATGAAAATAATAGTTCAGTCAACAGGAACAGCCGTTTCTGGAGTCAAATTCTTGAGCTCAGTCTAGTACTACTTCTTGATATTGGGCAAAACAAATTAACTTTGCTTTAACTCAATTTATTCATTTGAAAAATAATAAAGTTTACTTTAAAAAAACCCATGGTGGCCAGACATAGTGGTGGATTCCTGTAACCCCAGGACTCTGGAAGCTGAGGCATCTCAGGTTCAAGGCCAAGTTGGAGTACAGGTGAGTTCAAGGACAGCCTGATCTACATAAGGAGACACTGTCTCAAACAAACAGACAACAGACAGAAAATAAGGCCATGGTGGAGCTTCACAGACAATTACAGTAAACTTTCTAGCTAAAAGTCTTAGCAACATTAAAAGAAAGAATATGCATAGGGTTTAGCAACTTACTTGAAGATTGCAGGTTAAGTTCAGGCAAGATGATTGGCACCTTCGTGGCTCAGCTTTCTCAGCTGTGAAATGGATATGATATTAATTCTTAAAGTTTTGTAGGAGAAGATTACGAGAATGAATACAACACAGTTACCTGACTACTTGGTAAGCACTATTTCACAGTTCTTAAGAATAGAAGAGAGAAAAATAAAGTTAGTATACCAACTGCTATTTTCACATCCATCAAATTTTTTTTAGGAGATGAAAATACAAAAATTGTCATCCTTCTTTCCTCTATAGGGAAACTTCCAGTCCAGAGAAATCGTGTGACCTCTAAGGTCAGTAGTGTCATCAGTACAGAAACTGAACACAAACTCAGGTAGCACTAGCTCAATACAGCGTAATACTAACTTTCTTCTTCTCTCATAAACATCCTCTCTTAAAATGTATTTTCTATTTAGGGTAAAATCTTTCAAAACATTGATTATCCATAGTTTAAGACAGTCTATCCAAAAGAGTAGTTATTTACAGAAATTTCTTAATATAGCCTTCCTTTACTAGTAATTTTTATGTGCATTTTAATTAGGTTGTTAGATACTGCTATCATGTACAATACTTTTTAGCTGCTTTGTATATAAGATTTATGAGTACCAGCATTGAAATAAAAAATAAGTACATTGTATACACCTGTCTCAGCCTTTAGCAGAGATTGCATTACAGAGTCATTTTGACTTAAGTCAACTGAAAAGCATAAAATGTGTGGAAACCTTTAAAAATAGCAATATTTTGGAGGAGTAGACAAAGTAGAAGGGGAGCTAGGAGATGTTTGGAAAATGTACATTGGCTTTCTCAGACAGCCTCAAAAAGTGTGACTATATGCGGTGAATCATTTCCATTTCTCAAAAATTTGAAAAATTGAAAATAAATATTAGTACAAATTTGTAACATTATGGTAAACTACTCAGTAGAGTTTGGCCAGAGACAGTTTTTCCTGGAATGATGTGTATGTAAATATTTCACGTTTTTCTCCTTTAGAGTAATTTGTTCCAGGTGAGCATCATTTTCACTTCAAACAGCAAACACTTTTTCCAGACCTAATTTGTCCATCTGGAGAAAGACAGATAAAAGATGAGTGGTAAATGTCCATTACTGTTAGACGGCTTTGTGAAAATGTTGACAGAAACCTTTAATTTGGACTTCAGTTTCTTTTTATAAAATAACATTACAACAGAATAAAAGAAATATATATTGTATTTGGCTTAAAACCAATTTATTTTTTGCAGGGTTGGTCTTGTCAGCCACATAAGCCATGAACAGTGGAAGCTATTGGCTTGTTAATTAAAATATGTATTTCACATCAGTATCATAATTACAGGAGCAATGCATGTCTCCGTCAATCTCCGTTTAGTGTCTAAAATTTTGTTTATTTGAATTCATTGCTGATTCTTTGCCAGGGTATGTGAATCTTTGGGTCTTATTTTTTTTTTATTGGGGCTTCATTTCATGAGACAATTTTACTAAAACAAAGCTGTAACCCAATTATTTAATGTGAGGAGAAACAGAGGAGGGTTAAGGAGGTCAAATAAGTTTTACATTAATTACCATATACACTTGGCATTTAATGCATTGCAAATATCCCAGGCCTATATAAACATGGGCATACTTCTAGGCAGGGGTGAAGAGGGTGACCATGGGATCACTTGATCACCTGGTTAAGAAGAGAATCAAACCATTCACCCAACATCCAATTTTCATTACAAGAGTGTTCTCTTTTTCTTTTTCTTTTTTGATAAAATGAAATTCTCTTTTGTGTTTTAATTCTATTCTTTGAAGAAAATTGCAAATCCTTTTGTGTGAAGAAAGCCTTGCAAGAAAGCCTTGCAGATATATCTCTGAAGAATGTCCAGGAACCAAACCACTTCTGATAGTTTCTAGTTGTGTCTGTAATTACTCTTGATAAGAAGTAACTTCATGAGGACTTTCGGTGATAATAACACATACTTTACTTTGATAATGGGAATATATGAGGGCTGGAAACTTTAAGATAAAAACAGAATTGGATAAAGCAGCTTAGTTTTATTCTTTATATAGTTGCTACAATCAGAGTCCCTTTAATGTCAGGAATGACATTGTAATGTTTTATTAGCAACAACAATCTCCCTTTGTCCATGGAATGCCTCTGGCAAATTCATTTTAGCCTTGGATTTGATGTTCCATTCAGATAGCTCTTCATTTAAAACTTGGTCTAGGATATGCTGTAAGGGAGATCTGTTAAACATTTATAAATATCAGTTTCTATTTCAGTTATTCACACTGAAGGAAAAAATGAAGCCCAAAAGGAAATTACATTTCTATCATAGTTGTCACATACTATTACTGCAGTACCAAGTTAAAAATACAACACCCTTATGAATCCATTTCAAAGTGTGTGGCTGTCATTATCCACACATGAATCACGTGGACGTGGCCCTCCCTGGGGGTGTAGTGTCCCAGGCCATCAGTTTGGTCCCTATTTACCAATCTCTTATTTCTGATTTTTGAAAGTAAAATAACATTTATAGGAGACAAAACAAAAGTCATTCTATTTTACACTTATGAATACCCAAACATGAAGAAGTTAATGTTAATAGAGACAATCTGATGAAATTATATTGAATTTTCACAGTTTTGGGGGGTTGTTTGTTTGTTTGGTGCTCAGGATTGAACTCAGGACCTTGCTCTTGCAAGGCAGGTATGGCGCCACTGAGCTGAATCCCCGGCCGGAATTTTCACAATGTTTTAAAATCCCACTACCCCAATATTATGTGTCTTTAACCCATGGATTATTAGAAATGGAACTATCCTTGAAAAAAAAAATGTTCCCTTAGGGCCTAGACTTAGTAGAAATGCCTCTGCAGCACTCAACAGATACCAAAATAAAAGTAAAAGTCTTGTGGTAAAATCTGCATGTCCCTGGGCTTTTAACTTATTTTTCTCAGTTTTTGCTAATACCATCACCCTAACCATCCCCTAAAGGAATGAAAAGGTCACTTCTGCCATCATGTTTCATGTCAATTTCTCTCCTGATGGTTATTCTGTAATAGTAGAAAAAATGTAGATGAAATAAGATTGTGAAATTTTGTTTTATTAATAACTACCTTTATTTTCTTAATATCATATATAATGGCTGTTGTGCCATTCTTGAGATTTGTTGGCCAGCTAAGGTCTTGATTCCCAATGCTTCACCAATTCCAATTAATACTTGGTATTTTCCTCATCAAAAAATAGAAAAGTGATAAAATATTATCTTGTTTCATAATAGAGTATGATGTTAGGCTTCCATATGGATTTTTTTATTTCTCTGTGTCATACTCACTGACACTTCCATTAAACATTCTCCACTATCTTTTAGTTGTATTTATTTCAGAAAGGGGTACATGTTGTCCCTGTCATTTACATTTGCTCTCTTGCTTTTATACTTCTTGCTACAAAGTGCTATAAAAAGAGTTTTTAAAACACGTGCATGTGTGCATGCACCCACATACACACAAGAGAAATAAAACACTCAAACATTTTTTTTACCAGAGAACTTTACAATATTGTTGGATTTTCACTCTTTCTTCTAAAGCATGCATAATGAGCAAATACGTACAACATAATTACACTTGGAAAGTTGTTTATCAATTTCAATATGTTCAAAAGTAATTATACTGAAAGTTCTATCAAAGATGTGCTGGTGTTGATGGGGCCTGTAATGATGTCTTCCTGACATAATAAAGGCCATAAACAAATTGCTGCTACCTTAAAAAGGAGGAAGATTCTTGTTTGACAGATTGAGTTTACAGTGTAAGCATCAACACCTGCTTAATAATAAAAGAATATGCTATAATATAATTGAGTTTCATGTGAACTCCTTTATAAAATTAATGCATATGTGATTAGATATTAAAGTAAAATATTGAGTGATAATTTTATAGTTCTATGTCCATATACATGCCTATGAATTAAAACTATTGCTAAATAATCTAGCTCTTGATAAATAACATGTAACTGTTGTTCTACTATAATAATGTGACTTACTTTGCTTCTATAACAACTTTAAGGGCTGGGGATTTAGCTCAGTGATTCTGCCACCTGCCTCGCAAGCATAAGGTCCTGAGTTCAATCCCTGGTACCAAAAAAAATAAAATAAACCTTTAAGAAGAGAGATATTTAGCACAAACCCTCAATGTATTCATCTACAAATAAATAATGGTTCTGAAATGTATATTCATGGAGAATGCTATATAAAATTGAGAAAAAATGATATTTAAATTATTTTATTTTGGAAAATGGAAACCCTGAATATAGCAGGAGGAGAAAAAATTCAAGTGAATGATAGATCAAACTTCAGCTCAAGTTAGTAAGTGAACTGTTAGTCGTGAAATCTTTCTCAAGTCCTACCATGTCTTTTTATTTATTGTATTAGCACATACGTGTGGTACACCATGAAAGCATTCATTGTGGATAGTTGGTACATGTACACAACACATCTTACTTCTTTTCACATCCCCTTCTCTTCCCCCACTTCTTCCTTCCTCCATCTCTTGGTCTTATTCCGATTTGCCCAAGATCTATCTCCCCCCACCTCTCTTTTGACAGGCTTTGTCTACACTCTCTCCTGGACTGTATTTCCATGGTGAGATATAACAGCCCTCTCTCTCTTTCTCTCTCTCTCTCTCTCTCTCTCTCTCTCTCCTCTCTTGTAACTCAACTATGCTTAGTATAGTTTGCTTATCAAACTAAAACTAATATAGTAGCTATAAGAAGGTGTTGAAAGAATATAAGATGTGCTACATACATATACCAACTCCCCAGAGTGATGGTAATCAGTATGTACTGCAACATGTACTAATAAAAGTAAGAAATAAAGCAGAAAATTAAAACAAATGTTAAAACTTTTTTATCACAACTAGATTTAGTATAATTTTCCTATCAATATCTCATACATGAGAGATGCTTATTGTTTTTTAATCCCAGCAACAAAGAAACACTGGATATAGCTGATGAGGAAAATTTGTTAGGAGGAAAGTCAACAACTCCAACTACCAATGTACCAACATTAGAGAAGGCTGGATGACTGTGAGCCATGGCTTGTGATGTGGAGCGTAAGAAGGTAGCTGGCAATTAAACTGATCACAGCAAAACAAGTCCAGTAGTTCCCGAACAGTGAAAATGCCTTAATGGAGAGTTATGTGCAGATGGTTCAGGCTTAGACAGAAAAAATGTCACAAGGAAGAGAATTTATTAAAATTCAACTGTGCTTTAAAAATTAAGTAGTATTTATGGCCTATTCGCTCAGTAGATATTTGACAAATACGATAGTAACTGCAGTATTTACTAAATGAAACACATTAAATCCTTAACAAGGTCTACTTTGAAATGTTTTGACAAACTACAATGTGTCTCAATGCTACTTCACTGGAAATATCATTTGTCAGTCCCACATGGATGCTTCAGCATCCCTTGACAGCTATGATACTTCCATTCATTTCCTAGCTCAAGGATAAGAATCAGCTCATCTGCTGCAGACATTCTCTCATTCTCAGAAGCCTAATAAACAAAGTGAACCAAGGCAAACCACGTTTTGAATGGAATACTGTGTTTTAGTATACAGTAGTCTCACATGACCCAGATAATTTCTGCAAGAATTCTTAATTAGTATGATTATTTTGTCCACAAGTGGGAGAAACAAAATTCTAAAAACTATATCCCCCAAAAAGGAAATTATTGCACTCCATAAACAGAGGTCCATTGCAGCAGCTTAATCTAAATATTTACCCATCTCTGAGGGTACAATTTCTCTACCTTTTACTTGTTCTACTTTCTTTAATATTTACTTCTTCTGAGAGTGAGGCTATCTTATTTTGTTGCAAATAAGGAAACAGCACTTCTAGGAAACCTCATTTTTTGCTTGGTAGTCAATACAATAAAAGAGTCTTTTCCCTGGAAAATTCTTTTCAAATACTTACCTGGCCATGATGGTGCATGCCTGTAATCTCAGCAGTTGGGAGGCTGAAGTAGGAGGATCACCATGAGTTCAAGGCCAGCCTGAACTACATAAGTGAGACCCTGTCTCAAGAAAACTGAGAGAGAGGAGAGAGAGAGAGAGAGAGAGAGAGAGAGAGAGAGAGAGAGAGAGAGAGGAAAGAGATGAGAAATTTTACAGGATAATTTGCCTTCCATGCTATCTTTTGTATGGTTCACTGGTAGCAAACCTATGGTACCAGTGTTTGTTTTTTTGTTTTTGTTTTTTTAAATCATTGAAAACTCTAAAAGGTTCATCATCACTATATTAGTGGAAACTTGGCAAAATCAAATGTCTGAAGGGTATATAGTTTAAGAAGATTCCAGCTGTACTTCAGTAGACATACTCAATAATAAATTGTTTCATTACTGCAACAATATAGAAAGGGAAAGGAACCCTTTTTTATTGTTCATAGGAATGGAAACTATGACAAAAACTATGGAAATCAGTATGGAAAGTCTTCAAAAAACTAAAACTAGAAATTCCATTTGTCCCACTGTTCCACTTCTGGGCATTTTCCCCCAGAGTCAGAAATGTCATATTACAGTGATATAAGCATACCCAAGTTTATAGAAGATTTAATTTACTTTGAAAAGTAAAAAAGCCTAGGGCTGCTGAAGTTTTATGATGTAGAATACCAGGAAAAAATTGAGAATAAAAATGACAATCCTCTTTTTAAGTTTTCAAACTCTCCATGAATAGTTGCTATATAAATTTTGTTAGGGCTTCCGGATAGGTTCTCTTATGCTGTAGCCAATACTATCAAATATATGAATAGAGACCTCACTTCCCTATCCTGGCTATTGTAGATGTGGAAGGATATTAAGATCCTGTTACCATCCCTCTCACCATTTTTCAAGATTAGAATCTTTTATTTTTCATCATGACACAACATAGGGAAATTAATAACGATCAAATGTCATAGAAATGGCAATGAGAGTTATTTGCTATAAAAACAAAAGTTACAGGGACCTTTTTCCAAAGTCTTAATTTGTCTCAGCCAAATAATTTCCCTTATATCCTAAAGTGAGAAATTTACGGTGGTAACAAATTGCTTGGATTTACCCATGAAACAGTGAATATAAAGGAAGCAGCATAAAAAGAAGGACTTTTTGCTACCCACCATCACTTTTTACCAACATTGGTATAATTGTCTCTTAGCAAACCACTATTCTGTTTTACTTTCCTCATCTCAATTTCCACCAAAATCTCCTTCAGACAGTTGTGTTGATTCTTACCACAATATGTATGGGATTGCCCTCTCAACACAGCTCATTTCCTATTTCCTAGGAACTCCCCTAACCCCTCAATGTTTGATCCATTTTATCCCACTCTCGGTCTGCCTACTGCATGCCCTGTCAGTCAGAATTCGGTGTCATCCTCTCACTTGCCCATCTTGACATTGTATCTACAATATATCCCTTTCTTCTCCACCCACTCTATTCCAACTCACCCATCAATTCTCAGCACAAGTCAAAAGAGGATTCAGCTCCTGCATATTTAATGGCCATCTTGGGGTACCAATCCTTGTGATGTAAGTATGCCCACCCTGTTTAACTCATATGAAGGGTTGTGACTCCTTCACCAAAAAGCATGTATCCACTGCAGAACGTTCATGAAGTTTCAGGGTCATCATGAGTTTTCAATTAGTGTCCCACTTTTTATTAGTGCATATTGATTATTCAGAATACGGTTTTATTTTGGAAGATTACTGCATGCACATAACTTACTTCAGTCATTCTCCCACTACACCCTTCTCTTTCCAAATTCCACAATTTGGGAGAGTTTCTATGTGTATAGTGTATTTTGATCCTATTGATCCCCCATTACTTGCCCTTGCACTCTGCCCCACTCCTATTCTTCCCTTCCTCTTGTCTGATAATAGTTATCCCTCTATTTTCCTGTCATCTTTATCAGACTGCACAGATTAGGGAGAACACTCATTTTCTTCTAACCCAGGAGGAAACTGCTCCATCAGTTTTCATTGCTGCTTGAGGCTGATGTGGAAGAGGACAACAACTGACCTGCTACAGGTACATGATGCCAATGCTGCTGGTGTCCGCCCAGCTTGCATTATATTAGTGTTACGGTTGGGTCTAGATGTCCCCCTGAAGCCTCGTGTGGTCAAAGGGCTTTTTCAGATGTGGCTGAATCTAAAGTGTGTGACGCTGGAATTAAGGGTATGTGATTATTAAACCAGTCCACTGATTGGCTTGGCATCGCCCTAATCTCAGTAGTCTGGATAAGATAAAAGGGGCAGAAAGATGCTGTTATGGGTCCCTTGTTTCTTTTGCTACCATGTGGGCACCAATGAACTGTTTTTCCTCCACAATGCTCATCTGCCATGTTCCACTCTGCTTTGGAGCCAGCTGATTATGGACTGAGATCTCTACAAACTGAGAGCTAAATAAACCCTTTCACCTTTAATTTTTGGTGTCAGGTATATTGTCTCAGCAGTGAGAAATGTAACGAAGACACATAGCATAAGCTAACCTGTCATGAAGGACACATTGTCCATTTAAATATCATAATTGTTGAATTAGTTGCCTGTTTTGATTATGTCTCTCCACCAATCTTTAAAGTCTTTGAAGAAAGGAACTACAATTTTCAACCCATTTCCTTGAGCCAATAATAAAATGCACTGCATTGGGTCTTTAAATTTGGGAGGTCTGATCTTTTTAAGTTCTTTATAGATTCGAGACAGTAGACCTTTGTCTGAGGAAGAGCAGGTGAAGATTTTTTCCCACATTGTGGGTTGTCTCTTCACA
>NW_004624932.1:207799-227855 GCF_000247695.1 Heterocephalus glaber | reverse complement strand
TTAAAAAAATAAATAAAATAAAATAAAATAAAATGCACTGCACATAAAAAGATGGAAATAAATGTTTGTTCGTAGAAGAAGTGAGAATCAAGATTTTTTGTACAAGTGAGAGTCAACTATGCTGCATTAGCTCTAGAATGCAGATAATACAAACAATTTTTTACTTTGGCAAAGAAAATCAATATTTTGATTCTCTGTGAATTGCTCAGATCTGACAGCCATTGTGAAAGCCACTTACTTTGTTTCTATCATTGCTAAGTGCAAGGTATGCACTGCAGTGTAAAGAAAAAGTCTGCTCTCATATCCTTTATTTGTAAAAGGCAAGTGTTTCATTAGTTCCTCTTGTCTTCTTTGAAGTCCCACTACAATCTTCTAAAATAATTTTACAATAAAGTATTATTTACTTCAAAGGTGAAATAATAAAAATACAAATTTTCAAAAGGAAATAAAGTAAACAATGTCAGATAATATGGTCACAGAAATAATAATCACACAACCACACACACACACACACACACATAAAATAATTGGCAAAATTCAATTAAGTACAAGCAATAGAGCATCTCGTAGGTAGAGGAAGCACCCTGCACATGCAAAAAGCCTAGAATCAAGGGCAGGAAGAGAAAAGAGTGGAATAGTGAAGTTGATGAGCAAGTCAGGAGGGTGCATGGCCAGGATACTCCTGGAGATCCATTAAGGCCATATAACAAGGCACCGAGGTACTTCGGGAAGCAGTCTGGACTTTATCAAAAAAGTCTAGGCAGAATATTGAAAAAATATATTTCAGTAGTGACAAGACCAAATTTGTATACAGAAATTGTAACATATGGGTATACAGAGAAAAAGAAGGAGATGGTAACGGTGAAGAAACTAAACATGTGGACAATGATTCAAGAATTGCAGCCTTGTATGAAAAAGATCATCAGTGGCAATGTCATTTTATTTCTTACAAACTTGGAAAGCTAAAATGAGTAAAGTAAGTATAGTCTCTTCCAAGGTTTAGCTATTATAATTTGCGCTGCTATGTACATGAATCTATCAATGTACTATGATTTCTTTGTACTGCTTATGTAAAATGGATCACTACTGTACCATAAAGAAAAACTTGAGGCATTTGTAGGTAAGTAGATGCATCTTGAGACCATAATGTTAAGTGAAATAAACCAGACACACAATTTAATATTGCATGGCTTCTCTTTCATGATAAACTCAAAATATAAATAGAGAAAAATGGAAGATAGATAATGGGAAAAGGGAAGACAGACCTTTTCTAAGAGGGAAGGGAAAAAAAAGATGAGAGGAGGGGGCAGGGAGGAGAGGTGAAGCAGATGAATAAAAGAACCGAGATGTGTTTGTACATGTCCTAACATAGCACAAAGAATGCTATCATTTTGTACTGTAAACATGTACTAATAAAAAATAAAACCTGAAAAATATTAAATAAGTGTCTGCAATTCAAACATATGACACAAGGTGCTGATTGGAACTGGACACACCTGGTAAGGGATTCAGTGAGGACTGTAGACAAAAGCATCTGTCAGGGTGAGGAGAAACTGGTCATTGCTCAATGAGAATGAGCGATTCTTATCTACTGAGAAGCATTAAAATGGAAGTACACAAACCCATCTCCTAGGTCCCCTGATCAGCTTTCATTCTAATTCAAACTCCCATGAGCTCCATCTCTCTATCATGGTTTCTTTTCTGCACTTCAAGCAATGTGCTCATCTTCTGTGTTGCCTTCCCTTTTGTGTTGCTTTACAACAGCTCACCCATTTTGCAACTTGAGGGTCTTCCTGCTCTTCAAAAACAAAGAATCTTGAAATGGGTGGTATACCGATAAGCCATATGTTATCAATGACTCACATGGACTTCATATAGGACTTCATACATGTCCCATACAGGGGCAAGTGTGGACCATGGGACATAGTGCTTAACACAGAGAAAAAAAGATGACCTTAAATGAACAGCGATTTAAAAAACATTGTGTGTGCCGAAAAATGTGTTTCAGCTACTGAGAAATTAATCAGTATGTTTCTGAATTTCTGTACAGAGAAATAATTCAAATAGTACATATTGAAAAGTGTCTTGGGATATTTTCAGATGAAAGATCTTATCTTAACATAAAATGCTATTTTTCCCTCTTTTCTATTATATATTTCTCTTTTAATAAGTTTACCTGCTTCAGGGTAATAACATTTTTTTTTTACATGAGGCAAAGAGCTTTGATGTATTTGAAGATTCCTGTTCACCATTTTATCTTGTTCCAGTTCCCATGGCTATTTTGGGGCTAGTGGGAAAAGGATTTTTGGTGACATAATGACAAATTGAAATCATTGACAATCTTCTTGCAATCTTTGGTCCCACTGGGGTCCGTTGTGAGTAAAATTGTGATGATCCAATTTATGGCACAATAAATTACATCTGCAGAGCAGCCCTAGGTCACTTGGGAAGTGTGGGTACGTGTCAATGATACATTAGAAATATTTTTATTTACTGTAATAACATAGATTAAAACATTTGATGATGCTAGGAATGATGAAAGGAGAGGATCTTTCTGCAAAGTTTTATGATCTAGGTCAGACTGAGCAATCACAGTGGTTATTCTTCCCAAACGACAATGTGGTCCAGAGTTTAAGTATTAAAATAGAATAAAGAACATTTGCTTACACACTTCATCTCACCATTGATCATTTAAATAAGCCATAGCTCTGCTTTCATATTTCAGAGGAATTGTGAGTATGAAGGAAGTACTTGTGTGTAACACTTAGAGTTGTGGCAGTTACAGTAATAAGCATGTAACGCTCCAAATTAGGAAAGCATCATCTCTTCCACATGGATTTATCAGGTTAAAACAGACCTAGGTTAGGAAATAGTGAATTTTAAATGATCACTTGTCAAATGCCTTATTCTAAACACAAATAAAAATATGAAGACAAAAATGTGTAACGATTATGCTTTAACATTCTAAAAAGAAATATGTATATTTTCAGATTATTAGAGAAGTGATTAATAGGATATTTTGATTAGTATTATATTGATTCAATGGATCATTTCACTATAACTTAATACAGAGGGAAATAAAATTCCAGTACAAAACTTGTGAATGTTGGAAATATTTGTCAACACAGACTGAAACATTCCTAGCTAGAAATTGGTTACTGCCAACATTTGCCCCAGTAGCCTTCATTTGATTTGTTGGGCGCTTTACAATGACCATTCTTTCAATACATTTGGTTCCTTTTGACACGCATGGAGATGATACACTAGCTTTCTTCCAAACTAGGCTGCAGGCATTTCAAGCTCTGTTGTTTGACCGTGCCTCAAATAAAATAGCAAACAACCCAAGAAAAATGTTGCTTTAAATCTATAAAAGCTTGCTAAAATTAGAATATGTGTGTGTTATTTCCTAGAATCTGTGCTGTCCCATGTCATCATTGGTCCTAGAATCTGCTGTCTTTTACAGTATCCACCAACCAAATGAGGGCTGAGATGGGATCAAAATGACTCTTGACAAACTTTCTATCCTCACATTCAATCCCAACTCTTTGCAAGTCCCATTCCCATCAAAGGATCATTAGGGTATTCCCAGCATACACATTTCATACCTTCATGCTGATGTTCTCCCCACAGTTAAAATGCAGCCCTTCCCCTCCTTTTAATTGTTATTTCCCAGCCCTTATTTTATTTAGTTTTTATTTTTTTATTAGTATGCGTTTGCAGTGCATAATGATTTCATTCCTTGTGGGAATTAGCAACGTACATGATACCTCTTGATTACTTTTCATTCCCTTCCCCTCTCCTCCCTCCCTGCTCCTGCCTTCTCTTGGTCCCTTCCCATTTGCAAAAGATCTATCTCCTTTTTTCCAATTCCCTGTCTTTTATTTTGCTCTTTATTTATGTATTTTATTTATATTTTGGGTCTAATGAGCAACAGAGTGAAGAAAAAAAACCTCTAGAATTGGAAAAATTATCAGCTATTTCTTGAACAGAGGACTAACATCTGGAATATATGAAGAACTAAATAAAAATTAGACACCCCCCAAATAAAAGTCCCAATCAAAAAATGTATAACTGACATAAATTGACACTTCTCAGAGGAAGTAAAAATGGTCGATAAATACAGGAAAAATTCAACATCTTGTCATTAGAGAAACACAAATTAATATAAACACTGAAATTCCATCTTACTCCAAAAGACTATTATCAAATAATAACAACTGCTGAAGAAGCTCAGAGAAAAAGTAATCCTACTCTGCCTCACTTCCTAATTCTGCTCAGGAATCCACAGTGGACTGCCACAGAGAATATCATTACAGGTAAGCTTAGGGGGCCAGGGAGGACAGGGAAGGACCTTAATCCATTCTTGGCTCTGATTTCTTCGATTGCAGAGACATTCTTCAGAATGCTACTCTCATGATGGCTTCCAATTTGGGGATACAGTTTGATATAGAAATGTTCTGATAGTTTTCATGTGTGGTGGCAAACACCTGCAGTCTCAGCACTCAGGAGGCTGAGGCAGGAGGATTGCCATGAATTTGAAGCTCCCTAAATTATAAAGCAAGTTCAAGGCCAGTCTGAATTATAAACAATCAAACAAAAAAGTATTCTGGTAGCATTACAATGCTGCTTAGAAAAATCTGGTTTCTTTGCCTTATCCACAAAACAGCATGAGTTCAGAAAGTGAAAATGTGTCTTTTCTAATTTTGGATTTCCATTGACTAGTACATTGCACAGTACAAGTTGTACACTCAGTTCAACTCAGTAAATGTTTGTTGAAGTATTAAACTGTGTGGTAAAGCTCTAGATTTTGGCAGTTTGTTTAAACAAGCCTTTCTACATTTTATCTTTAGGCTTTATGTAAATCCTAATGACTCCCTTCATTCCCCAGGTTTTGCAGGATATAATCAAAGTGGGATTATTTTAGAAAATTTTCATTTATGTAAATGGCAGAATGCCAAAATTGACATCTTCAGCACATTAGGTGGCAATTTGATATGAAGTTTAAGATTGATCTGTTTCCTTTTAAGAATATATCCTTAAATACCTTAATATAAGATCTAAAATTATCCAGTCAATTAAAAACAAGCATGTCATAAGTTTCTGATAAAGATAATGATTATATGACTAATATCAATATTGCTCTGGTCAGTACAAAAGGTTAGTCATTTACAAAATAGCTTTATAAAATAAAAGATATCGAGAATCTGCCCTTGTCTGGCATATTTCCTTCTGGCTAGATACATACTTACCTCAGCATTGAAAGCATTAGGTGTTTTGTGAACAGTGCTGTCAGTACATTTTAATATACTTAAAACTTGCTTATTTCTTTTCAGAAGACATGTAAATGAATTTTCATTACATTCAAAAGATAAATCACTTCTTAATTCCTTGATGGCTTCTTGACAAAGACCCTGATGATTCCTAGGATTATTTACATACTTTGTAGTGGAAAATGACAGGTTCGTGAAAGTCTTTCCATGAGATGTCTACTGAGCACTCTATAGACTCAACAAGTACATTTTTTTCTGTTGTTTTAAGCCAGAAGTTAAGACAATTACAAAACAGCACAGACAAGTAAAAAAAAGAACCACTTTTGAAGCCGAAAAGCAGGAGACTATTCCTGTGTTTTAGTTTAAATGGGAATGTCTCCCGGAAGCCTCTTGTGATCCCAGGTGGGGCTGTTGGAAGGTGATTAGATCTCTGGGCTGCCTTACTCATCAGTGGGGACTGGCCCAAACAGGGGCATCCTTGGGAGTGTGACTTGGTGGGGTACATCTCCCTCCCCCATCTCTGGCCTCTCACTGCTTCCTGGCTGCTCTGACATAAACAGCTTCCCCCACTCTGCCCTTCCAGCCTGAGCTTTCTGGCTTGAAGACAGACAATGATGGGCAGAAACCTCTAAAAATCATGAGTCAAATCCTTTCCACTTTTAAGTTGTGAGTGTCTGTTATTGTGTCCCAGCAATAAGGAAAGTGACTAAGACAACCTGCTGTGAGGTGCTTTGTCCTTAGGAAAGCACACCTTTGATAATGTACTAGTGAGCAACTTGGTCATTTAGGATAGGATGTGAGTTTCAGCACAGCTTGGGCAAGTTAGTCACTTACTGAGAGCCTGTCGCAAAATAAAATAAAAAAGGTCTGGGGATGTGGCTCAGCATGATGGCCCTTTCCTGATGTTCCACAGACTGTTATACTCGTAATGACCAATTTGCAATGCAGTTTGGTGTGAAAGTGTTCTGACAGCCTCAGATGGATCACTGCTGGTCAGCTGTTGTGCACGTATGGTGGCCATAACCCACCGCACATGGGCAGTGGCATCAGGGACCTCCACACAGGTCCACTTCCCAACAGGATCACCTCACTGCTTTCAAACTTGCTTCTGTCCTTCTTCCTTTTTATCTTCCTCTTTATCAAAAATATTTACTGAATACCTATGATCCCTAGGTGATGAGAATATAAACGTGATCCACATCTGCTTAATCCCTGTCCTCACACAGCTGAGAATCTGTGGCTCAAATAGATATTAAGCACATGATCTCTGAAACAA
The DNA here is from genome assembly GCF_000247695.1 of Heterocephalus glaber. The sequence goes on along the minus strand of NW_004624932.1, from coordinate 221,309 downwards.
TGAAACATTATAAATGAAATGAAAATTACAAAAGAAATAAAGATGCTGTGAAAATTTTAAATTGAACTCTCAGAATACATTTCTACTCTAGAGGGTCTAGAAAAATCTCTCTTCTAATCATTTAATCTGTAATTTCAAAAACAATTAAAATCTGGCTAAGGAAACAACAGTAGGGGAGGGACTTCTTGATTTAAAAAAAAAAAAAGGAAAAAGAAAAGCTAGCACATAGAAAAACTCTGAAGTAGAAGAAAACACAATATGTTCCAGCACATGAGAAAATGGTGGTAGCTGAGCTTTAGAGGTGAGGACTACATTTGTGGAAGCTAATGCTAGAACATCATTCAGAGCTCACTCTTGAAATGACCCCCAAAGGGTCTTGTATTAAAGACTTGTTTTCTGTTTTCCAATGCACCAATATTCAGAGGTGAAACTCAGAATGTGGTTGATACTTGATGATGTCTACTTCATAAACAAATTTACTAACTTGGGGATCTTTTGTTTAAAACCAAGGTGAACAGATTACAGAAAAGAATACTAGATTGTACATCTATAACCAGATCTCCACTCTGACATAAAATCGAAATGTTCTGGTAAAGCTTCCTTTATATTTTTAATGTAGCATACAGATGTACCCACAAGCACAGTTAAGAAAGAACTGGACCAAAGTCAAATTAGGGTCTCCTAATGTGTCCTCTTTACTGCAAACCTAAAAAAAATAAAAAGAAAGACAATGAAACATCAGAGATCTACTGTTCAATACATTGATGCTATTGATGAAGAAGAGCAGAAATAATGGTTCCAGTAGCAACTTTTCCAAAGACACATGAGAATGTAGCAATGATTTTTTTAATTCATAGGCAAAAATGATGTATGGAGTTCTATTTAACTTTTTAAAAAAATAATACAAGCTTGCAGTATATAGTATTCACTATGTACCATTTAACTTCTTTTTTAATCCATATTAAGTGGATATTTTCAGGATGGAGGCTTTAATAGGGAGAAATAAATTAAAGGTGTTAGAACCTTCACCAGTCCTGGAGTCCATTGCCCAACACCAGTATTGTCCTTAGGAAATGTATTCTATCACACCTCTATGTTCTTGGACTCCATGCCAGGTAGCTATTACTTAATACAGAAGATATTCTGCCCAAGAACATACTTGCTTTTCTTCTAAAGGTTCAAATAGGAATACTTTTGACTATCTGTAATCTCCCCTTCTTTGTGATTTATAAAGCTGACCAAATTTGAATGTCATATACACATGTATGATAACGTAAAACAGCAGATGTGCTTACCACTAAATGAAATGGCTACTTGGAGAAAAAAAAAACCCACTCAGTGAATTTTTATCCCCTAATTATTCTTAAGTACATTACTTTATTCCCCCATAATCATCTTAATTAAAAATTATGAATAAGATTAATATTTTTTAAAGGTTGATGTAAGCACTTGAGACTGTGGTATTTTTTGTATGATGATACTCAGTTTAACATACTTTATACTACCTCAATCATGGATATAAGCATCAGGGAGAGATTTACAAGTCCTCAAAGGTGATAGTATCTTATTAAAATATACTTGCTGAATCATCTGCTTCCAAGCATTTGTTAATTATACATAAGACTACTTATACTATTTTTCTTCAAATATATGAGGTATATAATTGGCTACAAATATTTTTATTAGCAGTTAATTAATTTTTTATTAACCTTAGATTTATATATGCTGTTCTTGAAGGCTGAGGGGAGAAAACTGAATTACAAACGAGTGAGTTGGCATTTACTAAGAGACAGATTTGCTTTGAACTGAGCAATATTAAAGAGAAAGGATTTAAAATTTTTAGGTTTGTAAATAAACCTTATATGTTACTGAGGACTCTTCTAGACCTTGCTGATAAATGTACTTGTTATGGCTTGTGTCTAGATGCTCCCTGGAAAGCTTCATGTGGTCACAGGTGGGGCTTTTTCAGAGGTAGTTGGACCTAGAGTGCATGATTGATTCATGGTGCAATGCTGGCATCAAGGGCACTAGGATTAAGGATGTGAGTTCTACCCACCCTAAGTAGCCTGGATAAGACATAAGGAATGTAAAAAGATGTGGTCACCTCCTTGCTTGTTGCTTGGGCTGTCTTCAGCCTGCAGTGAATTGTTTCTCCTCTCAGTGCCACTCTGTCCTGTGGCAATCTGGCTCAGTGCCAGCCAACTATGGATTGAAACCTCTGCAAACAGTAAGGCAAATAAACTTTTCCTGCTTTAACTTTGGGTGTTGAGTATTTTGTCCCAGCAAGGAGAAAAGTAGCTAAGACAGTACTTGTGTGGTTGCTCATTCTAACCTTATGCTTTACTATTATATGTTTTATTAATAAAACAATGAAAGTAAGTAAAGCATTTCCCTAAGATCTATGATCTGCTCTTGTGAATTAATCATGCATGTATATGTATGTTGGGCTGATTACAAATGCATATATACACAAACACTTTTTGATTTTCTTTATTCTCAGTTAAAAACATAAAAAACAGCTCTTCAAGGTTACAAGCACATAGGGAGATACTGATGTCTTTTCCAAGGAAAGTAATGGATGCTGTAAGTATCTGATTGCTTTGGAAAAAAACTCAGTGTGAATTTAGCCAGAGAACAGAGTAATAGATAAAATTAGAAGTATTATTCTTGTTGTATACAGAATACTTATAATCGATTATGTTTGTTCAAATGTCTGTGTATATACAATATGCATAGTGGTACAGAAATAGAAGTTAGATACACTCCTTAAAGCCATTGCATGTACATTTGTCCCTTGAATATGTTTTATTTCTTTTTGTTTTGCTTTTCAATCCTAGGAATCAAAGCTGCTGATTTGTGCATGGCAGGCAAGCATTCTATCACTTAGCTACACCCTTATCTCGAAGAGGTTTTAGTTTTCAATGCTGTGTGTGTGTGTGCGTGTGCGTGCATGCATGTGTGTGTAGAAAGAGAGAGAGAGAGAAAGAGAGAGAGAGAAGAGATGTGGGAGAAAAGTTGTCAGAGTGGAAGAAAGCATATACAATGTATGACTCTAATGGAGAGAAAAATAATATACCTAGTAATAACTACAAATTTACTATGCAAACATTGTTAGTTACTTGCTCATACTTGTCATATTTTAGTCCATCCCAATTCTACCTGTCCATATTTTATAGATAGGGAGTCACAGAATGTGTATTTAAGTAGATTAAAAAATGTTGCTAATAAGAATTTACTTTTAGATAATTTAAACAAAAAGCAAAAATGTCAGTTAATATGATTTTTCAAATATTTTACAGAAGTAAATGAAACTGTATTGTAAGAAAAACTGCTTATTACAAGCAGTTTATGGGCTACTTGGATCATTATTTCTAAGAATATTTTTATTTTCCAAAATGTGACATTTTTTCATAAAATAATTAATTTAACAAAATTAGGAGAATTTAATTTGAAATAGCTTATTTCTAGCAAGAAAGCCTGAACAAATAGAATAAATAGAAACATTAACAATCAGAATGCTTAGCTTTTAAGAATATTTTAAATTTGCAAATGACATTGCAAAATAGTACAGAAATTGAGGAAGGGTTTAATAATAAGATATGCTTGTATATATGTAGGATCATAAAAACTTCTATACTTTATTGAGCAGAACTCAACTAGAAATATTAGTTTATCAATGTGAAAATATTTAAGTGTAAGTGAATTATAATATATTTCTATCATTTGTACAAGAAGATAATCATTCAGTCTAGAGAAATACAAAGCATATAAGACTGCAGCCTTGAGGGCAGTAACTTTGAAGAATAGTGCAAATTTAATTTAAAGTAGTGCTGGTATTTTTCTTGCTGACATTATTTTATAACCATCCAAAGCGAATGAACTTCTCCGGAGTCTTTTTCTGGTCATTGACCTTCCGATTTGTTTAAATGTTTATATATTGTTACCAGAGAAAATGGCTAAATTTGCTGTGAATTCAGTGAGATATGAGGAAAATTGACATTGCTATTCACTAGTGTGTTTTGTAAAAAGTGTAAAACCATTCCATCTCATAAATGACCTATGTTTCCAAATTAATATCTCTTTGAAGTATATAAAATAGGAACACATTGAGCTGTTTGAAGACAATGTCCATAAAAGACAGAACTATTTTTTTTAACACTTTAACATGTTCCTTTTGGAATTAAAGAACTAAGGATAGTTGTATGTCTATGGATCATTTTTCAAAAGCATGGATGAGTCAGATAACAAATCAAAAGCTCAACCCTAAGTTGAAACAGTAGGAAGGCCAAAAAGTTCAGAGACCCAACAGACAGGAATGCAATTGAGGTCAGTGTTACAGTGTTTGAGGCAGAGACCAGGAAACTAAAGTGCTGCAAACATACAGTCAATGAGGGACTGGGTTAGAGGGGATAGGAGAGTTGGGTATGAGCAAGGACCCCTGACAGCAAGGGATGTGGGCTTTCCTTTCATGAGATTAAGACTTTATATGTATGGTAGCATGAGGTGGCTTTGTTTCTTTGTTCTTTCACTGTGCTGGACCTCTAAAGCAGGGTCTCAGGCATGCTAGATGAGAGTTTTACTGCGGAACTAAACCCTCCATACCTTTAGTATGAAGTAGTTTAAGCAGCAGTGGACAACAAAAGTATTTTGATGAATCAGATTATTCCTATTCTTAAATATTGTTTGGGACAAAAAAGGAAAGAGACAGTGGACAGAAATACACTTTTCATTTAAATCAAAATTGGCAAGAAAAGCAAGTCTCTACCATCTCTCTAGAGCTTGAAATCTATGAGATTAATGACGTGCTTCTATACCATTATTCTCTACTCCAATTTCTCTCTGTCCTTGAGTTTTCCTTTGCCAATATTACATTTTGTTTTTGTTTATTTGTTATTTGCTTGCAAATTTTAATTTTTTTTAATTTAGGAAATTACCTGAAAAATGACAGGCCACTACATCTCCAAAGCATCAGAAATCAAAAGTATCTGATTTCTATATTTCAATGTTTACTAACTCCTTCCATTTAGCTATATTTTTGTACAGGCTTACACATTCTCTTAAACCAAACCTTGTGGTTGCTGGGGTATTCCAGTAGGTTGGGGTTGTTGAATTGAGTAGACTCTCAAATACCAACATTGTTTCTAATTTCAGAGATAAACTTTTTCCACATCAAATCAAAAAACTACACAGAACAATGAGAATAATTTATTCATTTTTAATTTTGCAGCTCCACCATCTAGATAAATACATCCAACTTACCATATCATGTCCTACTCTCCCCTGAGGCTGTAGAGTAAAAAAAAAACTTTATATCTATCATAAATTTGTTATGCTTCTTTTTTTACTTTATCACATGATAGTGCCTGAATCTTCTATGATGGCTATACAAAGACAACATCTAACACGAAACTTCTTATGGGGGTTTCTTTATATTTGTTATACTAGACTATTTCTTTCACCAAACAATTTTTATCCTAGGAAAAAATCTGTAAGTAAAACAAATAATTTTGTTTGATGGTTGTGTAATGGATATGAACAAGTCTGCTGTATTTGGTTTGATGTAACAGCATATTTACTTAAAAAAAAGAAATCCAATCAAATCCACCTGTCCAGTTGGTGAGACATCTCATTTCAGTCACTTGGCGGCTCCTCTTCACAATGGTTCAAGTTAAATTGTAAAGAAAAGAATCCTTAGAAAGGGGTTTGTTTGAGGATATTCATATTTTAGAGAATGTTTGCAAAGACTACAGATAAAGACTGTAAGAGGAATTTTTAGTTTGATTATCTGAGTGATCTGACAAAGCAGCAGCAGCTGCCTCTGCATTGCATAACTTACACTTCAATCACTGGCTCTAGAGCCACCCCTTGCTTCTCAGCAAGAAGTCCCCAGAATTCAGGATGCTCCTGACCCTACTTCAAGCCTACCAACACGGCTCATCATCCTACAAATCAGGAAAATGGATGCCTCACAACAGGGCTCCACTAGAGCTGCAGTGAGCAATTGGACACCTACAGCACTGGGATTGTGCAGAGTAACAGGAGCCCTGGGAGCAGGAATTCTGCCTGACCCTCCACAGCTCTAGTAACTGCCTGTGACTGAGAATCAGCCTCATTTTAAACTCTGCAGGTGTCCAGAAAATGCAATTTTTAGCCTCCCAGACTTCAGTGCAAAGAGGAAAACTCAAAGGTGAAATACATGCTGAACTTCAAACCACTATATCCATTATTGTTCTTTCTCATTGCCTATTGCACAAGCTGTTGTAGATGATGGAATTCATAACAATTGTGAAATACTTCTAATCATTTCTTATGGTTGCTAATAAAAATACTCCTTTCCAAGATCATGTATAGAGCTTTTATTTGCAATCCATGGTTTAGAGTATCTTAGCCTAAATAGGTTTTGATTCTCCATTCCCAGTGCTCCTGTAGCCTCCCTAATTAGTAACCAATCATGTCAGGGTTGTTCCTCAGTGTATGTGAACTAATTACCTGTCTTCTAAGTCTCTGAAACTCTCTTTCCATATATTTTTGTCAAGCTCTTAATTCAAAATATAGAAGTCTCCTTTCCCTCTCTCTCATAGACTATTTAATGTAATCCTCCTTTAAAGTTCAGCTCACTTGCAAGCTTCAAACTCAAAGACCAAAAAGTTTCCCTCAATTGAAAGAGAACAATAATAATTTTATTTATATATTTTATGAAAAATAGAGTACAACGAAAAGTCAAGGTAATAATTAATTCTCTAATAACTTATCTGTTATAGTTGATGGTCATTTCCAGTGAGGCCCAGGTGAAGAATGGCAGTAGCTTTTTTTTTAATGGTACTGGGAATTGAACCCTGGACCTTCAAATTGAGCTATATCATTACCACTTTTTAAATTTTTATTTTGAAACACATACTTAATAAGTTGTTAAAATACCAAGGCTGGCCTCCAACTTGCAATCTTTCTGCTTCAGCCTCCTAGAGTGCTGGAATTATAAGAGTGCACTACCACATGTGGTGGTAGTTTTCTTTCGATTACTGCAGCACTCTGTCAATGAAAGTGAAAACCACTGCTTTATATGATGCAATTCTAAACCATAGATGTTCTTTATGGTTCCTCCTCAGGCTATGGGTTCTGCCGCAGGCATATTCTGGAATATTCGCAGCTCTTGCAGCCTCTGGCATGCATCCACATTTAATTTGATAAACTCCCTTTTTTGCATTTGCCTGTTGGCTGTTGTCTGTTTTAAACACTACAGTGAGGGTTTAGTCTGTTTATTACACAATGCATCTCAAATTTCAGGTTTCTTGTTGCATCTTCAGCTCTCTCCTGTGAAATTTAAATTTATGATCTTCTACTTCCATATATGATAGCTGTAAACTACCTGTTCCCGTTAGATTCTCAGCCTTCGATCCAGGAAGCTCAGATTTAGCCATTGCCCTCTTACTATTATTTCCACTGATTTTCTTCTTGCTTGGATGGGAGAGGAACTGTAAATTTCTATTAAATACATTATGAATATCAGATTTTATAACATTCAAGGTTAAGATCTATAAGTATATCAAATATATGAAATTGAATCAACTCTATTTTGTATGTATATAGAACATATAATATTTAAAATATAATTTTAAAATGATCGTGGCATGTTACTATGATGGGATCCTGACTGTAAAAAATTTAGTCTATTTGGAGAATGGGAGATGTTGTCACGTTGACTATGAGAGTGAAAGGTAAGTGTTACCATGTCCAATGTTGATCACTATTGGATTTTTCGAGTTCTGCAGTCCTTCCATAAGCCAGCTATTGTAGAGCTCTTACAGCAATCAATAGTAACTAAATATGTATAAAGCTTGAAGTTCCCCTGGTCATGCCAGGGAAGAATCTTGTCCTTCCATAATGGTAAAAGCTGGTGCAGAAAGTCCTGATATTGCCTCCAACAGAATGCAGCTGCAACGGACAAGCTGGAGCCCAGCTCCTCTGATGATTTCGCCTGAGGGGCTAGTGACTTCCTTTAAATGCAAACAGTCAGCTGGTGATTTCTGAAATGTAATATTGTTATTATATTCTGGATCCTGATCTCACAAAAGGTTGATGTGCTGTATTTGTAGTCATACAGCAAAGAAGCTCTGCAGCACAACACAAATGTCTAGAATTGGATATCTGCAGGGTCTTAGGATGCAGAGAGGAAGAATGGAACCTAACAAAGGCTAATACGTGTCCCGTTTCCATGACTTTTCCAAGACAGCGCTGCTCCAGCAGTTCTGGAGTTCGGCCTTTTGCTGTTTTTAGGGACATGTGTATGCAAACCAGGGAGTACTTGTGTGTGTGTATGTGTGTGTGTGTGTGTGTGTGTTACAGGGGATTAAATCCAAAGCTTTCACATCCTCAGCCTGTTTTTATTTATGTATTTATGTATGTATGCATGTATTTATTTATTTATTCATTTATTTATTTATTTTAACATTTTTAGGCAGGGTCTTGAAGTCACTGAGTTGCCCAAGTTAGCCTTGAAATTGCAATTATCCTGTTTTACACTCCCAGAATGATGGTATTTACCACCAAACTAGGCAGGAGAATTCTCTGTGTTCTAGGTTGGTTAAAAAGGGTCAATGGAATAGGACCATATATATGTCCTTTATTGCGCATACTCTCATATTGAATTTCTGGGACAGTTTTCTGCGACCTTATTGCTCTCTCTTTAGTGAAGGTGCCCATGGGTGTTTTCTATGGCCACAGGTCCATGAAAGTAGGAGAGTGTGCAAGTGAGCAGACAGTTCCTCAGCATTCGTTGGGCTGGTTGTGGTGGATATAGATTAGATGGAATGGAAATTTCTAAGACATAAAGCTTCTTGCCGTGAGGAAAGGTATGAGTGATGCACAGGGTGTAGGATAGGGAAAATATATGTTTTCATTCATATTCTAGAAATATTGGAGAGAATTTCCAGGCTTCTTGAAGTCCTTGCATTTTTTTTCCAGCCATGGCATTTTCCATTAATCTATCCTAATATAAATTTGCCATGTTTTGTACTGGATAAGGCAATGAAGTACCAGAGACACAATTCAGTCTTTTCTAATGCACCAGTCCACTTCTGGTGAGTCCTTCACCTCTGGAAATTCTACATATTTTTAGAATCCAGGACCTGCTGTCAAAAAAGATTTATTGAGATGTTCATGGAGCTTAAACTTCAGGGTTACTAATAAAGGCCCATTGCATATAATTTTGCACTATTGGTATTATTTTCTATACAGGGCTCCCTAAGGCCCTAAAATATGTTGCTACACCATTTCTGGCAGTGGAAATAGTGAACGGTTCATCAAGGACTTTATGGTACTAGAGTGAACAAGCCAAGCAGGATGTATTTTCTTCCATCCAGGAGTGCCACATTTTCCCCAAGTAGAAATAAAGACTTGAAAGTAATGCTACAGGTGCTGGCTAGCTTTTATTCCAACCCAAGAAGCTACAGATAAAGCCCTGTTACACTTACCAGATTGAACATTGTAACTGGATTATATTTTCAAGCATCTGTTTCTTGCTTGCCATTTCTGCATTTCTTCAACTGCATTCAATAAAAATGTCAGTGCAGTAACTAACCTTACAATACTGTAGACTACAATATGATTCTCAGAAGCTGTAATTTCTCTTCAGGGTTAAACTAAAGTGGACTGATCCAAGTCTGATCTTTCTCAGAAAATACTTATTATTACTCCTTTATTATTATAACTGTAGTAGAAATCATTTTTGTTGATAAGCAAGGATCATAAATGGTTTCTTCTCTCATTAAAAGAACTGTATGTCTTTCCATTTCTACTAACTAAATAGAATATATTTTTTATTTTTCTGGTTTCATATACAGTACTTTTCTTTCTCCCTTTTCTATCTTTGTAATAACACTGTCGACTTGAATAAAAAGAATATAAGTAAAACAGAGTGGAAAAGCCTTCTAAAATATACTTTGCCTTACTGTCTTGCTGCTGCTTTAAAATATATTTTTATCTGTCTAAAATTCTTAACTTCCCTTGAAATTTCACCTACACTGGATCCACACACTCCAAAATTGAAAACATCATGTTAGTATGTATTATGTATTTTTCCCATATATTTTGTCATTTGAATTTTGTTTACTGAAGAAAACCTGTGTCTCATATTGGCAGATGAATGCAAGAATTTAAGATAAACATAAGAGGTTTGAAATTGAATCTGATGACAAGAAAATATTTGGAAAAATTTTTGGTCATCCGAGAAATATTTACATGAATTTTTATTAACATTAGGTAGATAATGTTAAGTGAGGTGATTTAAAATTTTTGGTGTAACAGCATTCTATGAAAAGAAATTTTATTGAGTAATTGGAATAATGTATGCTTCGCTCAATTTTTCTGCGTAATAGGACAAAATCAAATTGAATCTGATGAAGTCGCTTGTTTAGTGTACCCTCACATGAACGCTTTTGAACATTTGCTAAGAAAGCATCAATTTATCTTGATTTGTAGGTCTTCTTGGGAAATGAACATTTTTCTGTGATTGAAAGACTCAAAAATAAAAAATTTAAAAACCTCAAATAGCTACTATCTGATCTACTCATCATTCTCTCAGTTCAGGTTATCTCTGATATGTATTACAAGTACATGTTTTCTCCCAGTTGACATTTTCTCTTTATTGGTTTAAATTGATAGTGATCTTAGCCTTGTTCCTCCTTTTATTATTATTATTTTTTTGCCTTCAGATCAGCTGGGGATTAAAATGTGTAAAATAACCAAGTGTTAAACAAACTGCCTTTGTAGCAAAGAAGTCAGTTTATATAAGTTGAAATTAAAAATTTATTTTTTATTGGATTTTACACTTTAAGCCTTATTTTAAAATAACTATTTTTCACACACATATTGTATAATTCTATGAAATATTATATACATAAAAGTCAACTTTAGCAAGTGACCTGGTTATTTTCCATTTGCTGTCACTCAATACCTAACACCTGTACTGTGCCAAAAGATAGGTATATTTTTGCTCATGGTTTCAGTCCATGGTCAGTTGGACCCAAAGCAGAAACAGCATGGTGGAGGGGCAAGGAGAAGGAAAGCTAAAATACCAGCAGCCAGAAAGCAGACAAAGAAAGTAGAAGCTGGAGACAAGAATACAAACTTGCAAGTAATGCTCCCAGTGACCTGCCTGTAAGGAAGCCCTACGTTCTGAAAGCAATTCAGCTATGAAATCATCAGTGGATTAATGCACTGATGACTAAAGTATTCCCTTGATCCAATCACCTTGCAAACATATGAGTCTTTGGGGGGTCATTTCAGATCCAAACCATACCAGAGAGGTAAAATATAAATTTAACAAATGCAACGGATTATGCATATATTTTGATAAGATTTGGAAAATGTGTGGATCTATGTAAGCTGGAGAATAGAAATACACATATTTCTATTAATCTCACATTTCTTTGTTTGTTTTTTCTCTTAGTACCAGGGATCAAACACAGAACTTTGTGCTTGCAAGGCAGGCATGGTGCCACTGAGCTAAATCCCCAGCTCATTTTTTTTTTTTTTTTTTTTTTTGAGGCAGGGTCTCACTATGCAGTTCAGGCTGGTCTTGAACTCACTGTATAGCCAAGGATGGCCTTGAACTCACAATCCTTCTGCCTCAGCCTCCCAAGTGCTGGGATTATAGCCATACACCACCGTGTCCAGCAAATCTCATGTTTCTTTTATGGCTCTTCTCGGTCTCCTATACACTTATCTACCCAGATGACTGCTGGACTGCTTTCTGTCACTAGATTATGTTGTTTCTTTTAGGATTTCCCATGAACTCATGTTCTGTATTTTCTCTTGTTGCTGGCTTCTATGTCTTAGCTTAATAATACATTTGAACTTCATTTGTACTTCTATTTAATCAGCATTTAATTTCTTTTTACTGATGAGTAATATTCCAACATAAAAATATGCCTTTTCTTCTTGAAGACAGCAGGGATGTTCCAGTCTTTATTCATTATGTTATGTGAAAAATATTTAAACAGTTTTGGATAAATAACTAAAACAGGAATTGTTGTGCTACGTATACAATGCACTCTTCTACACAGGAAAATAATTAGAAAAGGTCTAAACTAAATTTTGTATGGAAGCACAAAACATCCCCAATAGCCAAAGCAATCCTGGGGGAAAAAAAAGAATACAACTGGTGGCATACCAGTACTCAACTCCAAAACATAGTAGAAAGCTACAGTAACCAGGACACCATGGACTTGGCACCAAAGCAGGCACAAATGGTGGTCAGTAAAATAACTGCAAGTATTTGTATACATGAAATGAATACAGGTATTTATAACCAACTGATTTTTGACACACACGAAAAAAACTAAGAAGAAAGGAATGCTTGTTATATAAATGGTGCCTGGAAAATTGATTTTTTATTTTGATACTTAATGTAGCAGGCATGGTTAGTTTATTTAATCATTATAATAGTTTTTGGACTATTAGTTTTCATGTAAATAATAAAGTCATCTTTGCATTTTATGCAAAGATGTAGACCTGTTATAGACATAGGCATGTGAAATTATATTACATATACCTACAAACACAAAGATGAAGTCTCAGGATGTAAGTCCAGTGTTTAACAGAAATAGTTAAAATAGATATTCTGACTTCTTCCCCAAATTAAGAGAAAAATAAATCTTTTTTCCATTACTTAGGAGGTTAATGGAAATTGTTGTAAACACAGTTTAGAAGTTAAAGAAACTTCATTCTGCTTTGCTACAGTTTGGATCTGGAATGGTCCTCAACAGTTTTGGGGCTTATTAAAGGTTCATTACCCCGAGTGGCTCTATTGGGAGGCTATGGAGCCTTAGCAAATGGGGTCTACTGAAGGTCTTAGGTCACTGGGGACACAGCATTGAAAGGGATAGTAGGATGCCAGCCCTTTCCTCTTTCTATCTATTTCAGTTCCCACCCACGAGGTGCACAGTTTTGCTCTGCCATGAGATTCTGCCTTAATGTGCTCCCTCAGTCCCAAGGCACTGGTCAGCAGGTCAGGGACTGAAACCTCTAAAATCAGAAGCCAACATAAATCTTCTCTCCTTGTAAATTGGTTATCTCAGACAAGCATTGTATTAATGGGAATTGACTGAGTCTCGCTTCTAGTTTCCTGAGATATTTTATTATGAATAAGTATTGATGTATAACAAATATTCTCATCTATATATTAACTACCTCTTATTATTTATTATGTTAATTTGTAAACATTATTTGATTTTTCAAATATCCAATAATATTCCCCTTTAACAATAAATCCAATTTTTCTATAAATTAACTATTTTTATGTCAGTATATTTTATTAATATTTGTTTTTTTTGTGTGTGTTTAGGTTTATGAGTGAATTTGCCCCATAATTTTCTTTTCTCAAAATATTCTTGTGAAATTTTGTTATAAAAAACATGCTAACATGGGCTGGAGATTTAGTTTAGTGGTTCTGCCGCCTGTCTCTCAAGCGGAAGGTCCTGAGTTAGATCCCCGGTACCAAAAAAAAAAAAAA